>OX621219.1:7228240-7252964 GCA_951640565.1 Petrophora chlorosata | reverse complement strand
CCAGCTCCTTTGTCTCGTCGAAGGAGTCCCCGTCAGCTATGACGAGCGTATCGTCCGCGTAGCAGACTACGCTTATGCCGACGGGGAGGTTAACGCGCAAGACCGCATCGTATGCAAGGTTCCACAGGAGTGGCCCCAAAACGGAACCCTGTGGAACCCCGCAACTCATCGCCCTCTTGTGCACTATTCCGTCCTTGCCCATGTACTGCACACATCTGTCACGCAGGTAAGCGCTGACTATGCGCTGCAGATACGGGGGCACTCCATGATACACGAGTGCCTCCCTGATCGACCTCCAGGGCAGGGAGTTAAAGGCATTGACGATATCGAGAGATACCGCCAACGCCTTCCCGCCACGGGACACTACCTGGTCCGACAGCGTACGGACACGAAGGATCGCGTCCACTGTCGAACGGCCACGTCGGAAGCCAAACTGGTGTTCCGACAGGTTGGGACCCACCTGCCGCAGATGCGTGCAGATACGGGCGGCAATTATCCTTTCGAATAGTTTGCCAGCCTCGTCCAGCAGGCAAATAGGACGATATGCAGACGGAGAGTCCGCAGCCCTGCCATCCTTCTTCAGGAGGACCAACTTGGCCTCTTTCCAGTCTCTGGGGAACACGCCACAGCGAAAGCAACTGTCAAACAGTTGCCTAAGCCTGTCCCCCAGACCAGCGCCTAGAGCCAATACCAAAGCCCGACCTGGGATTCCGTCAGGGCCAGGTGCTGTATTACGGGCCCTGAGGCGCATAATGGCGCCGTCCAACTCGTGGTCTTTTACCCTCAGTTCATCAGACCAAATGTTAGGGTCTTGTTGAAACTCGAGGGTAGGTAGAGTGTCCTGAACCCTAGGGAAAAGGGTGTCGACAACATTTCCCACGAACACTGGGTCCAGGGTTTCCGTCAGTGGAGGGACCCATGGGCGTAGTTTCCCCAACACCATTTTATATGGGCGGCCCCATGGATCTCTGTTCAGTCCCTCCAATAGTTCCGTCCAGGACCTCGATCTCGCGTCCTTGATGGCGATTTGAAGCGCCATGGTGGCGTTTCTGTACGTCCTGTAGGCTCTTTCTGTCTCGTCAGCAAGAGCTCGCCTTCTTCTCCTCGTCCTGGTGAAAAGGCGTCGGGCTTGCAGGCAGGCCTCGCGCAGCCGTGCAATCGTCTCCGACCACCAGTATACCGCCCCGAGCTTGGATGGCCTGGCTCGCGGCATCGATACGTCGCATATAGACGTCATCGTGCTTCGGAACCAAGCTGCATCCATCTCGGGGTCTGGCAATTCATCTTCATTTTGGCTTTCCGGCCAGGCCGCGACGATGGCTGCGGCTTCAAGGAGATCCCTATCGAGCCGTTTGAGAGCCCAGCGTCGCGGCGGGCTACCACTTCGGCGATCTGCACGGCCAGGATGACGAATGGCCACATCAAAGACGATGTGGCGATGGTCGGACAGTGTCACCATTTCCTCCGCCACTCTCCATCCCGACACCAAACGCATGGCTGGGGGAGTCGCCCATGAAAGATCCACGATCGACTCTCCCTGCCATCGCACACATGTACTCACTGATCCCCGATTTAATAATCGGAGATCCAAGCACGCCGTCCATTCCATCATAGTTTCTCCCCTCGGGTTATCCTGGGGACTCCCCCACTCACGCGAGTGAGCGTTGAAGTCTCCCAGGACAAGCACGGGACGAGGCAAGCACCTGCGAATGCAGTTTCCCACCTCATCCAAGTACGCCTCGTAAGCGGCGAGGGTACAGTTGGGCGAAATATAGCAGCCCACCACGGCTAGGCGACCCCATTCCGTCGCAACGAAACCTTGTCCCTTTTCAATAAGGGCACAGGGGGGATCTCTTGCACCACCACTCCAATAAATAGCGACAGAGCCCTCATCGTCCCCAAACCAGCGAGGATGATTCAGAATCCGATAGGGCTCCGCCACAACGGCAAGCGCAATCGACCACTGCGCAAGGGTTTGCAGGAGAAGATCCTGCGCACCTTGGCAGTGGTTCAGGTTGCACTGGAGGACTTTTCTGGTGTTGTAGTCCATTATGAGGCCTCCATTGGCTCCTGGGACGAGGCTTGACCCGACTGGACAGCCGCCTCCACTAGGGGCTCTCCACTTCTCGGTGCTGGCACTGGCAGAAGGCTGGTTGGCTTTCTGCTCTTCTTAACCTTAGGAGGGGAGCACTGCTTGCTACCCATCCTGTGGTCGGCGTTACATCCCAGGTCCGAGCACAGAGGACATTTGTGTGGACGTGTACACTGGCTGGCCCGATGGTCGGGCTCTCCACACGAATAACACCGATTGCTACGGTCCACTGTGCTCTGACAAGCACTTCGCACATGCCCATAGTCCAAACACCTAAAGCATTGCAGCGGCCGCGATGTCAGGAAGTCAACCCTTGCCGAGATCCACCCGATGACAATGTGCTTCACCTCGGCTAGCTTGCGCACTGCAGCTAGTGGGCAACGGACCCATACCGTACCCAAGGTAGAGGGTGAGCGACGAATTTGTCCCACCCGCACATCGTCAACCGAGCAATCCCCAGCTTTGGCGACCGCGGCCGCAACATCCTCGGGCAAGACGCTGTCATCCAGGTCTTTCAACCTCAATTCCCCTGTCTTCACAGGGCGAGCTATCCGCACGTCCATGTCTGCGAGGGCCTCACGCATCCGACCAGCCAACGCGTCTGCTTTAGAGGCGCATTCTGCTCCTGACACCTCCATGATGAGCGCTCCCGTTATTGCCTTCTTAGAGCGGAGAGCATCAACTCCGACATCGGCCAACTTGACCCTTTGCTTGGCGGCTGCCATAACTGCAGCGTAAGTGACTTCCGAACCCTCCGGAATTGTCACTGTAATCGCCGCAGAGTTTGGCAGCCGCACTGGCTTCGCCGGCTTCGCCTTTTTCTGGCGGGCCTTTTGACTTCCCTTAGGACTAGCCTTGTGACTTTCCTTCGGGGCAGATTTCCCTGGCGCTTCCTTAGCGCGCGAGACCTTCTTCTTCGCCTTTTTTCCCACGGTGACCCATGCGGACTCAGACGCTTGAGGCGCTTGGTCCTTAGTGCGCTGAGACAACGCCGGAGGAGGTTCCGTCACAGGTGCGGGCGCAGGAGGCGTTTGGCGTTTCGCTTTCACCTTGCTTTTGCCCTTAGTCACTTCCAAAGTTGGCCCCTGGGGAACGGAAGCCTTACTGCCTTGAGAGGGGGAAGGCTGGGCTTTCATAGCCACAGCCAGCTTCCTATCCATGAGCGCACCGATACGCTCCATGAGTCGGTCCTCCCATTCTTTCCCACCAGCGGTGGTAGACGTAGATGCCACCGCTGTGGCTGCATTCCCAACGCTAGCCTGGGGAACTACCTTCTGGTTTTGTTGACGGATTGATTCCGTCAGCACTTCCACTTTCTTGGAGAGTGCGGCTATCTGACTCTTTAGTTCCGCATTCTCCCGCTCCAGCCTCTCTACGTTCGCTTCTGCTTGTGTCCGCGCCACCAGAACCTCTGATGCCGCCAAAACCCTCCGCACAGACACACGCACGCCGCGGATGTAGTCTCCTTTCATGTTCCCAGACTTGTCGGCAATTTTCTCGACAGTCTCGAGGTCTACTTTCGTGGAGGCGTAAAGTTCGTCAGTGGACTTTGCCTCGTACTCCTTCCTCAGACTTTCTGCACTTGGCAGCTTCATTTTCGTCCTAGTGTTCGAGGGTGGGACAGATGGGTCGAACACATCGTCCTCACGCGACTTCCCTTTTAGGAACATGGCGCGCTTAGTCCCCGGAAGGTCTAAGCCGTCATCGTTCGCTTTCCTCCCTCGCTTACGAACAGCGCGGGTCAAGTCCGACGCTGTCGAAGCGAATGAAGAGACTGACATTAGAGAGCAGTCAGACTCCTCGCCTCCATCACTCGCCGCATTTACCGGCATGTTTGGCTTGATGAACAAGCCAGGCTTCTTTGATGAAGAAGCTCCATCCTCACTACGGCCTTCTCGGCCAACTTCCGCTGTGGTTTTAAGTTTAGAATTGTCCATACTGATCCCACGAGTACATAGGAAAGGGTGGTCACTCCGGACAGAGCCTGTAATACTCCGGAGAAGGCTAGGTGGACCTAGCCGAAGGCGCGACGCCTAGGTGCAGTAGCGACTGACATTCCGGACAGCCATTCAATTCCTCACGCTGCACCTCCGCTTGAATTTCGGGATTTTTTATAGAGGTTGACTCCTCGCAGCCCAGGCGGTTAAGCCAAGACCATCGTTTCCAACGCACATTACGAGACATGTCCGCGACGATTGTCGGAATTACGATTTCCGACGCTGGCATGAGAGACCCTCTCTCAATGCCTACCCAGTGGCAGTGTAAGTGCACGCCAGGCACGTCCTCGCTTCGTCTGCTGCGCCCTCTGCTAAGTCAGAGGGACGCGCAGAGAAGCCCCCAGTTCCCGGCTATTAGCCACGACCAACAAAATCCCACAAGGGGAAGTTATTGATCGTGTCTACGGGGTGCACCAGCCCAGTCACTGCCGTTCCCCCCGGACGTATCCATAAGGGACAAGCAGTGACCGAGCACACGTGGAGGTTGCCGGGACTAGCACCCCAACCTAACCTAACCTAACCTAACCTAACCTAACCTAACCTAACCTAACCTAACCTAACCTAACCTAACCTAACCTAACCTAACCTAACCTAACCTAACCTAACCTAACCTAACCTAACCTAACCTAACCTAACCTAACCTAACCTAACCTAACCTAACCTAACCTAACCTAACCTAACCTAACCTAACCTAACCTAACCTAACCTAACCTAACCTAACCTAACCTAACCTAACCTAACCTAACCTAACCTAACCTAACCTAACCTAACCTAACCTAACCTAACCTAACCTAACCTAACCTAACCTAACCTAACCTAACCTAACCTAACCTAACCTAACCTAACCTAACCTAACCTAACCTAACCTAACCTAACCTAACCTAACCTAACCTAACCTAACCTAACCTAACCTAACCTAACCTAACCTAACCTAACCTAACCTAACCTAACCTAACCTAACCTAACCTAACCTAACCTAACCTAACCTAACCTAACCTAACCTAACCTAACCTAACCTAACCTAACCTAACCTAACCTAACCTAACCTAACCTAACCTAACCTAACCTAACCTAACCTAACCTAACCTAACCTAACCTAACCTAACCTAACCTAACCTAACCTAACCTAACCTAACCTAACCTAACCTAACCTAACCTAACCTAACCTAACCTAACCTAACCTAACCTAACCTAACCTAACCTAACCTAACCTAACCTAACCTAACCTAACCTAACCTAACCTAACCTAACCTAACCTAACCTAACCTAACCTAACCTAACCTAACCTAACCTAACCTAACCTAACCTAACCTAACCTAACCTAACCTAACCTAACCTAACCTAACCTAACCTAACCTAACCTAACCTAACCTAACCTAACCTAACCTAACCTAACCTAACCTAACCTAACCTAACCTAACCTAACCTAACCTAACCTAACCTAACCTAACCTAACCTAACCTAACCTAACCTAACCTAACCTAACCTAACCTAACCTAACCTAACCTAACCTAACCTAACCTAACCTAACCTAACCTAACCTAACCTAACCTAACCTAACCTAACCTAACCTAACCTAACCTAACCTAACCTAACCTAACCTAACCTAACCTAACCTAACCTAACCTAACCTAACCTAACCTAACCTAACCTAACCTAACCTAACCTAACCTAACCTAACCTAACCTAACCTAACCTAACCTAACCTAACCTAACCTAACCTAACCTAACCTAACCTAACCTAACCTAACCTAACCTAACCTAACCTAACCTAACCTAACCTAACCTAACCTAACCTAACCTAACCTAACCTAACCTAACCTAACCTAACCTAACCTAACCTAACCTAACCTAACCTAACCTAACCTAACCTAACCTAACCTAACCTAACCTAACCTAACCTAACCTAACCTAACCTAACCTAACCTAACCTAACCTAACCTAACCTAACCTAACCTAACCCTAGTCGCACGCAGGCCGTAGACGGAACGCCAGCACTTCTAAACCGCTCCGCGCTGGAAAAATCGCGAAAATAGTAAAAGTTAACCGATCCAAACCGGAAAAAGTGCTAAGTGCAATCAAAAGTGACCAGGATTGCAGTGATACGATTTTCCAGGCGAGAAAAGTGCGTCTTGAGGTTTTTCCGTGGGAACTAACCTCACTTCCACGTGTTTTCCGCCACCGATACCACAAATCGGTGTGCGCTGCGGGAACAAGATCAGCACCCCCTACATATTTTTACTGGAAAGGGTGAGCAACAACACCATCTTAGTTGTGGCAAAATTTGAGATTTTTCCTCCCACGCAATCCGGAGATATAAAAGGAAAACCAAATCGAGCACGTGGAGAAAAATTCAAAAATTTTTGAATTTTGAAAAATTAAAAACGCAGAGAGGAGCGCTGTCACCGTGCAAACACATCCCCGTTTTTGAAATTTCAAGATATTGCCGGTGTGACGAAGTTCTTCAAAGTTTGCGTGTTTTGCGGTCCAAGGTTTTGACTCTAAATTAATAGTTTCAGTTTTTCAGCGACGACCACCCCTGAAATTCTTTCTTGTGAAAGCTTGGCACCACGTTCTCATTTCTGCCAAATTTTGGATTTTTAGGATTTATACTTTCGGCAATAATTTTAAATCAAAAATTACCACAACCGCAAAATAACATTTCTTAACTTTGTAAAATTTTTCAAAAAACTGGAAACGCAGGAAGGAGCATCGTCATCATAGAATCACATTCCCGGTCTCACATTTTCAAAATCTTTTAAAAGGGACGAAGTATTCAAAATTTAGTGCGTTTTGCGGTCCAGAAAATAGAATTCTTGGCATATAGAGTCAAAATTTTCAGATTTTTCAGTGACGACCCATCCTGAAATTCCTGGTTATAAAATACTAGCCCCGGATGCTCATTCCTGCTAAGTTTCAGAATTTTGGGACTAGCCGTTTCCCAAGTTCTTTTGCATCAGATATTACCACAACGGCAAAAAAACCTAACTTAAAGTTGTACATTGCCACAACTTGGAGACGGTAGGTCCTAGACCATTTTTGACGGCGGCTTGAATATACCAACCACGGTTGATATATTTAACAGCTTATAACCTATATTGTATTATACATATAACTTTGGTAAAATTGGAAAATACAAAATTTTTTGCGGTTCAAAAATTTTTATAAAAATCTTCAAACTTAAATAAATATAATTTTTTATACATTTTAGTTTAGCATTAGATTTAATTAGATTAAGTAGCTTAAGCATAACACGTAGCACTAAAAAGTAGATTTTTTGCTACAACCAATTTATATATATAAGCATTTTAGTAGAACCCTTACCAATATTTAAGCGGCAAATAAACTTGTAATCAATTTATCTCGTAAACGGTGCAAGATAGAGCAATTTTGACTTCAGTTTCGAATATCGTTCCGTAGGAACGATATACGAAGATTGCTCTCTCTACATTTGTAAACCCCACTTTTTCTCCAATTTATTTAAATTCACATTACAAAATTTTATGTAAATTTGTTAAAATCGCATATTTCGTATCTCTCCGACCACAAAGCGTATTTTATATAGGGAGGACAAGCTCTACCTAGAGCAAACTAAACTAAATTAAATTAAAAATAAATAAATAAATAAATAATAATAATAATAATAATAATTGGTACTTACCTCGCCGGACAACGCCGCTGACACCAACCGCAGGGATACCTGAAAAGGGAAAAGAAAATTAGAATATTGACACAAAAAACGCATTTTTAAAAATTTTTAGTGACAAACATTTTAAAAAATACCAAACTAATTTGGTAACATTCGGACATAGGGTTATTTGTATAATATTAATTATAATATTGAAAACATAAAATTCAATTTATATATTATTTTATATACTATTTTCAAATTAGTTTTGACTTGTACGCAGTGCGTTTACTCATTGTAGGAAATCAAATAGCATCTATTTGACAATACAAAACTGTATACAACATATTTTATTTACCTTTACTTTTATTTTACTATATTTTATTTTATTATATTGACAAATTCTTAACTCCGTCATAATGGCCGGAGTGATGCGCACGCCCGCAAAAAAGGCTATGACTGATATTAGAGTAGGTTCCCCTGACTCCCCGAAAGAGACTGAGAGGGCAGGACCCTCTCAGCTCAACAAGACACGTTGTATCAGGAGCCCCGCATGGATCGGTATTGCCGCGGCTGCCACTGAGACCCACCCAACCGCAAAGTCCGGGCCCACCGTCGAAGCGGAGCCCACACAGAGGGACGACGAGACTAGTATCTCTAGTCAAGCCTACAGCCCGACCCCAAGCGTGCGGCGAAGCATAGGCGAATGGGAATCCGTGAAGACGAAGAGCAAGCCGCGGACGTACGCCGCGCCGGGGACCGCCGCCACCTCTGGCACTAAACAGGGGACGGCGGCGTCCTCGCGTGAGCATGCCAAGACCCCTTCTCCGCCAAAAAAGACCTCTTCGGCGACCCTCGTCGGGCTAAAAGAGAAGACGACACTCTCTCAAGGGAGTAGACTGACGACTCGTAACCCGTCTGAGGCAACGGATACTTCACCGAAGCCACCACAAAAGTACGCCAGTAGAATCGCGGAGGCAAAAGCCCAATTAACAAAGGCAAAGACATGGCTGGGTACCTCAAGGAACTTGAAGTCAGACATAAAAACCGAAGTCACGCAAGCGATAACAAGGTTGTACCAACTGGTGAAAGAAGCGGAGGAAGAGAGGTTTGAGACAACAAAGGCCAAAAGCAAGGAACAAGAAAAGTCTGCAAACAAAGAAGAGGGGAAAAAACAGTCATCGACCACTTCTGAAATAGCGCCACAATCCATGCTGATGGTATCGCTAATGGAGAGCCTGAGGGAGCACGGTCGGTTGGTAGCGGAGTGTAAACAACACACTATCGCACTTACTGACCAAATAAAAACGCTCCCCGTTCTGGAAGGAACCCATGAACGGAGGGATACCTACGCCCAAGTAACATCGAGTGGCAGGCACTCCACTCAGGTTCACTCCATCGTGGTGTCATCAAGCGAAGGGGACACAAGTGGAGAAGTGGTCGAGAAGATCAGAACCGCGGTGAAGGCTAAAGAGGCAGGCATAAGAGTGGACAGGATGAGAAAAGCTCGAGACCAGAAAGTTATAGTGGGATGCAACACAAAAGAGGAACTGGCAAAGGTAACCGAAAGGATCAGGAACTCCGGAGCAAACCTGCAAGTCGAGGAGATTAAAAATAAGGATCCGCTGGTCATTCTCAAGGATGTACTAACCTACAACACAGACGAAGACCTCGTAGCAGCCTTGAGAAACCAGAATGGACACCTACTCCGAGACATAGCAGTAGAAGACCAGAGGTTGACCGTCAAATACAGGCGGAAAACCAGAAACCCTCTCACTAGCCATGTGGTGATGCAAGTGTCTCCTAAAGTGTGGCAGCGCCTGACAGTGGCCGAGCGAGTACATGTTGACCTCCAGCGCATAAAGGTTGCAGACCAATCGCCATTAGTCCAGTGCTCGCTCTGCCTGGGATACGGCCATGGCAGGCGCTTCTGCAAAGAGACGATAGAGAAATGCAGCCACTGTGGAGGACCGCATATGTGGACGGAATGCGCGGAACGACTCGCTAGCGTTGCCCCAACGTGTTGCAACTGCTCGCGAGCGAAGATGACCGAGACCGAACATAACGCGTTCAGTCCACAATGCGCAGTGAGGCAAAAATGGGACGCTATAGCCCGATCTGCTATAGCGTACTGCTAAGGGCACCTCCGGGCACGGACTGGCAAACGTAGTCGCCCAAACCAGTAAGCGCCCATACCTTGTCACCCAGGCCAACTTACAAAGGAAAGAGCTAGCGACAAATGAGCTCATGATAGAGGCCACTAAAACGAAAGCCGCTTTCGCACTGCTCCAGGAGCCGTACGTGGGTGGGGTGAAAAGTATGAAGAGCTACAGAGGAGCGAGAATTTACCAGAGCACTGAGCAAGGAAACGGGACTGTTAAAGCGGCAATAGCCGTTTTTGACAAAGACTTGGACGTCATACAATGCCCGAAACTCACAACAAATAACATCACTGTTGTGAGGATCCAAACCAGTGCCTGGAAAATTGTCGCGATCTCCTTCTACTTTGAGCCAGACCAACCCATAGAACCCTACCTGGAGCAGCTTAAGAAAATAGTGGAGGAAGTAGGGCCAAACAAGCTCATACTCGGAGGCGACTCTAACGCAAAGAGTACCTGGTGGGGCTCACATATAGTGGACCACAGAGGGGAAGAAATGGCTGGAGCGCTAGAAGAAATGGGCTTGCAGGTGCTAAACGAAGGAGATACACCAACTTTCGACACAATTAGGGGTAACAAGAGGTACTCAAGCTGCGTAGACGTAACGGCCTGCTCAACTGACTTGCTAAACTTCGTAGAAAACTGGAAAGTAAAAGACGATATCACCAGCTCGGACCACAATGGTATTACTTTCAACATCAGACTGACCAAGGCTAGAGGCATTAACATCAACCGAACAACCAGGCTCTACAATACGAGGAAGGCAAAGTGGATCCAATTTCATGAGAAATTGGACCAACTTAAGGAAGAGAGCCAGATAACAAAAATAGCAATGGAAAGTGTAAATGGGAAAGAGGAGTTGGACGCTTTGGTGGAGAGGTATACGAGCAAGATAGGGGAGGCGTGCAAAGATACCATGCCGGCAAAGAAGTCCAACGAATCTATAAAATTACCATGGTGGTCTGATGCCCTCGTCAAGTTGAAGAAGGAAGCAGTCACGAAGAAACGCCGAATCCGATGCGCAGCACCAACCCGAAGAGCGAAAGTAGTCGAAGAGTACCTGCAAGCAAAACAAAAATATGAGTATGAAGCCAAAAAAGCACAGATAGAGAGTTGGAAGGGCTTTTGTGGGAAGCAAGACAAGGAAGGATTATGGGAGGGCATTTATAGGGTCATAGGGAGGACGACAAAGAGAGAAGAAGATCTGCCCTTAGTAAAAAATGGGAGTGAAATCGACCTGAGAGAATCCGCAAAAGTGTTGGCGGAAACATTCTACCCAGAGGACTCAGAAATTGGCGACAACTTAGACCACCAACAAACCAGAAAGGAAGCCGACCAAATAAGCGAGAGGATACATGATGATCATGACCCTCCGTTTACGATGGCGGAGCTAAGAGTTTCAGTGGAAAGTTTTAACCCCAAAAAAGCCCCGGGAGCAGACGGTTTCACTGCCGACATTTGTGGCCAAGTTATCTCCAGGGACCCAGAAATGCATTTGGCTCTAATGAATAAGTGCCTTGAGTTAAATCATTTTCCAACCATCTGGAAAGAAGCCACGGTAGTGGCCCTAAGGAAGCCAGGTAAAGACGACTATACAAACCCGAAGTCGTACCGGCCCATAGGACTGCTACCTGTGATGGGAAAAATCTTGGAGAAGATGATCGTGGGACGACTCAAGTGGCACTTACTCCCAAGGATGAGTACTCGTCAGTACGGATTCATGCCCCAAAAAGGCACCGAGGACTCCCTCTATGACTTGATAAACTACATACGCGAAAAAATTGCTGCGAAAAAGCTAGTCACAATGATATCGCTAGACATAGAGGGAGCCTTCGATAACGCATGGTGGCCTGCAATAAGAGTCCGGCTGGCTGAGGAAAAGTGTCCAACAAACATTAGAAGAATAATGAACAGCTATCTGGAAGATAGGAAAGTAAGGGTGAGATATGGCGGACAGGAATACGGAAAAGAAACAAGCAAGGGCTGTGTGCAGGGATCAATAAGCGGACCAATACTATGGAACCTTCTCTTGGACCCGCTACTGAAAGGACTCGAACGGAGACGTGACTATTGCCAGGCTTTCGCCGACGACGTTGTGATGGTCTTTGACGGTGACACAGCGACGGAGGTGCAGGGACGGGCCAATGCCGCCCTCGCATATGTTCGGGAGTGGGGTGTCAAAAACAAGCTCAACTTTGGTCCGCTGAAGACCAAAGCAATGCTAATGACCAGAAAGCTCAAATATGACACACCACTTCTGAGCATGGGCGGGGTGGGCATTGTCATGTCCGAAGAGATAAAAGTCCTAGGGCTCACGATCGACCATAAACTAACTTTCAGTAGTCACGCTGCAAACGTGTGCAAGAAGGCACTAAATATTTACAAACAGCTTTCCAGAGCCGCAAAAATTACCTGGGGACTCCACCCTGAGGTGATTCGCCTGATATATACGGCTACGGTGGAACCCGTCATCATGTACGCAGCGAGCGCTTGGGCTTCAGCGACTAAAAAGATAACAATACAGAAGCAGCTCAACGCAGTACAAAGAGGGTTCGCACAAAAATTGACAAAGTCGTACCGCACAGTCTCACTAAACTCAGCCCTAGTGCTGGCCGGGATACTCCCCCTCGACCTCAGGATTCAGGAGGCAGCCGCCCTGTACGAGGCAAAGAGGGGAGTGCCACGGCCAGCGCTCGGAGACAAAGAAATAGAGCGAGTGGCTGCATACACCGAGGCTCCTCATCCAGCTGAGCATATAGACCTGAAGTTCGTGAGCCTGATAGACCAGCAGCAGTTGGAAAATCACAACAAGCAGGCAGTCAAAATCTTTACGGATGGCAGCAAGATTGAGGGCAAGGTCGGAGCAGCATTATCCTTTTGGATCAATGATGCCGAGACCAAAACCCTCAAACTAAAGCTGTCACCGCACTGCACGGTGTATCAGGCTGAACTTCTGGCCATATACGAAGCCACGAGGGCCATCTTAAAACGCCCTGAGGACAGTTTCGGCGTGTACAGCGACTCACGCTCCTCACTTGAGACTTTGGCAGACCAACACTCCCTCCATCCGCTGGCCATGAAAACGCGCGAAAACATCAAAGCAGCCCGACTCCAAAATAAGGAAATATCCCTGTTTTGGATTAAAGCACACGCGGGACTGGCAGGGAACGAGCGTGCAGACCAGCTAGCCAAGGACGCGGCCCAAAAGCTCAAGACCAAGCCGAACTATGACCGATGTCCGGTCTCATTCGTGAAGCGGCAAATCCGTCAGGAGTCGCTTCAGGAATGGAACCGGAGATATAAGTCTGGCGAAACGGCAGCGGTCACAAAGCTCTTCTTCCCTGACGCGGTAGAGGCGTACAAAGTGACCAAGCGGATGGAAGTAAGCGGCATAATGACCCAAGTGATGACGGGGCACGGTGGGTTCTCAGAGTACCTGAATAGATTCAAGTGCAAAGAGAACCCATCGTGCATCTGCGAACCGGGGGTGAACGAAACTGTTGCGCACATCCTTCTTGAGTGTCCGGTGTATGGATTGCAAAGGTTCGAGGCGGAACAACAAATAGACACCACTCTCAATGCAGCAAATTTAAACGAAATCTTAAAAGATAAGTGTAAACGCGTCCACTTTATAAAATACTGTACAAAAATAGCAAACTACGCAATAAAAAGGAACAAATAAGCAAGAAAATTATGATGTATATATATATTAAGATATATATATGACAAGCATAAACAAATAATAAGTATTAAAATCAAGTGAAGAAATAAAACATAACGTGACAAAATAAAATAACAGAACATTAAATTAATACCATAAAGCAAAATTAAAATTATAAACACAATGCAAAGTAGATTAACGAAAATACATAAATATCAAAATTAATAAATCAGATAACATAAATAAACATAAATAAAAAAGATCTCTGAGAAATGTCGTCAGAGGAACAAAAGAAAAGGCAGACGGGGGTTTTAGCCAGTAAGAGTCTGGCACTACCCGGGTTTTCCCCCCGGGTGTCCATGAGGATTTCCCCCGTCTGCCAAAACAAAAAAAAAAAAAAAAAAAAAAACCTAACCTAACCTAACCTAACCTAACCTAACCTAACCTAACCTAACCTAACCTAACCTAACCTAACCTAACCTAACCTAACCTAACCTAACCTAACCTAACCTAACCTAACCTAACCTAACCTAACCTAACCTAACCTAACCTAACCTAACCTAACCTAACCTAACCTAACCTAACCTAACCTAACCTAACCTAACCTAACCTAACCTAACCTAACCTAACCTAACCTAACCTAACCTAACCTAACCTAACCTAACCTAACCTAACCTAACCTAACCTAACCTAACCTAACCTAACCTAACCTAACCTAACCTAACCTAACCTAACCTAACCTAACCTAACCTAACCTTTTTTTTTTTTTTTTTTTTTTTTTTTTTTTTTTTTTTTTTTTTTTTTTTTTTTTTACGTGGGGAAATCCTCATGGATACCTCCGGGCACAAGGCCCTTCGGTTATGTCAGACTCCGCCTTTCGGCGACCTACTGACTAAAACCCCACGGTTACCGTCTTCTGCCATGGTGGGGTGAGATGGGGTCGCGCTAGCATTCACCATCTCACCCCGGCAGATGGCCCGGATACCGGGCCTCCGGCTGCAGCATCGCTGCACCCAGTCTTGCCCGACGGGGTGGCCGAGTTGACCCTCCCCGCCGCGCCGCCAGCCTTGCAGGCCGGCCATCCTCCGACCCGAAGGTCCGCTGAGCCTCTCACGAGGCTCGCCCCCCTCCGCGGAAGATCCGCCGGCCTCATCTGCTGTGCTCTATGCTACCTTCATAGAGACACGCAGAGAGGCCCACCGTTCCCAGCTATTTGCCACGACCAACAAAATCCCACAAGGAGAAGTTATTGATCGTGTTGACAGGGTGCACCGGCCCAGTCACTGCCGTTCCCCCCGGACAACCTAACCTAACCTAACCTAACCTAACCTAACCTAACCTAACCTAACCTAACCTAACCTAACCTAACCTAACCTAACCTAACCTAACCTAACCTAACCTAACCTAACCTAACCTAACCTAACCTAACCTAACCTAACCTAACCTAACCTAACCTAACCTAACCTAACCTAACCTAACCTAACCTAACCTAACCTAACCTAACCTAACCTAACCTAACCTAACCTAACCTAACCTAACCTAACCTAACCTAACCTAACCTAACCTAACCTAACCTAACCTAACCTAACCTAACCTAACCTAACCTAACCTAACCTAACCTAACCTAACCTAACCTAACCTAACCTAACCTAACCTAACCTAACCTAACCTAACCTAACCTAACCTAACCTAACCTAACCTAACCTAACCTAACCTAACCTAACCTAACCTAACCTAACCTAACCTAACCTAACCTAACCTAACCTAACCTAACCTAACCTAACCCGAGTCGCGCACAGACCGTAGCCGGAACGCCAGCACTTTTAAGTCGCTCCGCGCCCGAAAAACGCTCAAAAATAGTAAATTCGCGAGTTTTTCTGTGAAAATTTCACCGATAGTGCGCGAAGTGCCTACAAGCACGACAGTGAAAAAAGTTTTCAAAAATATTGAAAACTGTGTGATTTACGAGTGAAAACCTACCCAAAACAACCTAAAACACGTGGTTTTTTGGGTCCTCGAGCAGTTTTCGGCGTGCGGCGCTCGATTTTCATCGGCGCCCCCTGTACTTTATATTGGATTCGGGAGGACCTTGGACCCCTGCATCACCCTGCGAAGTTTCCGATTTTTCGGACCACGCCCCCCGAAGATATTCCAGGAAGACCTCACCAGGCACGTGGCCGGTAAATCGGAAAATCTCCGAATTTTCCCAAGTTCTAAACGCGGCCGGGCACGCGAAGAGGAGCAGATCTCAAGACCGGTATCAGAAAACTTCCAGCCACTACTACCAGCTAAGTGCAACCAGATTTGTCTTTTTTGCGGCCCGTCAAAAAACTAAAAAATTACTAGAAAAACATTTTCCGCGACGACACACCCTGAAAGTGTTAGATCTTGGATCTCCAGGTCCAAGCGTTCATCCTTACCAAAAATCAGATTTTTGGGCCACACCGTTTTCGAGTTTCTCACAGCCCAACAAAGACCAAAAACCGCAAATTAAAAACTTAAATTTGTGGAAAAATCTAAAAACGCAGAAGGGAGCGCCTGGTCAGTACTACTACGCCCCCGCTATTGGAATTTTAAGATCTCGTCAGGGGGACGAGTTTCCCACTATTTTGTGTATTTTGCGGTCCAAAAAATTAATTTCATAGAACAACAAATTCAAAATTTCAATTTCTTAGAAACCGTCACCCCTGAAATTGTTTCTTGTAAGTGCCTGGCACTAGCAGTACACTCCATAAAAATTTTAGACTTCTGGGTTTCACCGTTTCCCAAGTCTTTTTGCATCCAAAATTACCAAAACCGCAAATAAATTAACTTAAACTTGTAATCGTCATAACTGGGAAACGGTGCGTCCTAGCGCTTTTCTGACTAAAGTTTGTATATTAGACCTAGGTCTAATATACAAGTTTGGTCTCTGCTTTTAGGATCTTGTACTTGCAATTTTCAAAAATTTTTTCAAAATTTTTAAACTTTCATGATTTTTAGTTTTTTGTATTTATTTTTATTTTAGAAACAGTGTTTCCTCTACGAGAGGACATAAATAGTAACAGAGAGCCTAAATAAAATTCAAAATATAATTTTGAAAATTGCAATTTATCCAAAAATTAATTTGTGTATTTTGTTTTATAATATTATATTAATTCTCTTTTGTAATAGTGTTTTTCAAAATTTGTCAGGGGGAAGAAATCCCATTAAAATTGTGCTGTGACTTATATCAAGAGTAAAAGTACTAACCCAACAAAATCTGCTTTAATTGTTCTTTTAAAATTGGACCAGTGCTCTGACCAAGCCGCCATACAATAACTGACAGAGCTCCAGGAGAGCTTAATTTTGATTAATTAAATTGATTATTTTGACTTTTATAAAAGTCAAAATAACTATATAACTTGTTCTTTTTTAAATTCTGTGTATAATATTAAGTGTATGTGTAATGTGTATGTGTTAGTTAAGTTAGCCTAGTATAATTTGACAGTGCGTTGACTTGTAGTAACATAACTTTGTTACATTTTAAATTTTTCTGAACGACAAAATATACATTGTACGAGTTGTTCCCTTTTTGGAACCGTTCCTCTCTCAATAACCGACATTCTCGTACGTACATTTTTAGCGCTGCGAAGAACATCATTCTTGGTTCGCGCAAGAATAATTTTACAACTTATACAATTTTATGCTATATAATAACCTAAATCTAATTAACCATAATAAAAATAATTTTAATAAATATATAACTTTTACAAACCTACAATTTTGACTCACCTAAAAAATTGACACCCCGCGACGCTATCCCTAGGAACATGATGCGTACCCCCGCCAAGTCCGGAAGCGAGGACCTAAGCCTCACGATGACGCTGGCTGGACCTGAAACAGAGAAAGTTGGATTAACACCCCACAACGTCAGACGCAGTATCGGCGACTGGGAGACCGGGAAACCGGACCGGAGCCGACCCAGTGTGACACCTCCACAAAAACCACAGGAGGCAGCCCCCTTGAAGCCCAATCCAGCATCCAGGAAATTACTGGCCGGAATGACAGTAAGTCCACCGAAACCAGCCATTTCCAGAACATCGGACAAGGTCGCGGAGGCAAGGTCCTGGCTTATAAAAGCTAAACAGCATGTCCACAGCTCCAAAAACCTAAAAACTGACATAAAACAAGGAGTTCTACAGGCTCTCGAACGGCTCTACCAGCTGGTAAAAGAGTCAAACGCAGACAAAAGCCAGGAAACCACGGCAAAGCCTGTAGAACACAAAAACGACAGAGAAAACGCAACAGGAAAAAATGAGGAAAGAAGAGAAAAAGACTCTGAACTGGAGAAGATCATAGCTAAGCATACAGAATTAATAAAGGAAAGTAATGAAAAAATGGACAACCTAAAAGAGCTGCTGATAAACAAAACCTATGCAAGCGCAGTGATGACGAGCCCCCGAAGGCAGCTACCAGAACACACGGTGATGCATTCGGTGGTCGTCACCGCAAAGGACGAGACTGAGACAGGTGATGAAGTGCTGAAAAGGATAAGGAAAGCGGTAAACGCGAAGGAAGGAGGAGTGGCAGTAGAGCGAATAAGGAAAGCTAAGGACAGGAAAGTGATAGTCGGATGCCGGACAGAGGAAGAAAGAAGGAAAATAAAAGAGAGACTCAGCGGTACACCCGAGCTGAACGTCGAAGAGATCAAGAACAAAAACCCACTGGTGATGCTACGAAGTGTACTCCACCATAACAGTGACGAAGACATTTTAAGAGCGATGAGAAACCAGAACAAAACCATCTATAAAGACCTGGCAGAAAAGGACGCAATAACAGAGATAGCCTTTAAAAAGAGGACCAGGAACCCGCACACAAGCCACGTCGTGTTGAGGGTCTCCCCAGTGATATGGAAACGTATGCTAGAAGCTGAGGCAGTGCACATTGATCTACAGCGGGTAAAGGTAGAAGACCAATCCCCGCTGGTTCAATGTTCACAATGCCTAGGATACGGACACGGCCGTCGCTTCTGCACAAACACGATAGAAAAATGTAGTCACTGTGGAGGCCCTCACATGAAGGCAAAGTGTGAAGAATGGCTCACAGGCACAACTCCGACATGCTGTAATTGCGTCACAGCAAAACAGGATAGACACGATCACAACGCTTTCAGCTCGGAGTGTCCCGTAAGGAGGAGGTGGGATGCACTGGCCCGAGCGGCAGTTGCATACTGCTAAAGGCACCCCTGGACAACGACATGGACAAAATTGCGGCAGGCCATATATTGTGGCCCAAGCAAATTTGCAGAGGAAAGAGCTTGCCACACAAGACTTCATGCTTGAGTCACAAAAAAGGAAAATAGCCTTCGCAATGCTCCAGGAGCCATATGTTGGGGGACTGGGTCGATTGAAGGACTACACAGGTGTGAGAATCTTTCAGAGCGCAAAAACTGGAGACACACCAATCAAAGCTGCAATCGCAGTCTTCAACCAAGACCTCGATGTCATCCAATGTCCTGAATTTACCACACCTAACATCTCTGTGGTAAAAATCAGGACCAGTGCGTGGGAGATTCTTGCCGTGTCGTTCTATTTCGAACCCAGACCCAAACCAATCGAGCCATACCTGGACCAATTGCGCAGGATAATACAGCACCTTGGAGGAAACATCGTTCTGGGAGGAGATGGGAACGCAAAGAGTGCCTGGTGGGGCAGCCCCAGAACAGATGACAGAGGAGAGGAGATGGTAGGAGTCTTGGAGGACCTGAGCTTGCAGGTACTAAACACCAACACAACACCGACGTTCTTTACTGTAAGAGGTGGAATCACCTACAGTAGCTTTGTGGACATCACGGCATGTACGGCGGGACTGCTGACCCTGGTGGAAGACTGGACCCTTGATGAAGGGATGACAACCTCGGACCACAACACCATCATTTTTAAACTCAGATTGACAGCGGCCAAAGGAATCAATATCGAAAGAACTACAAGAATCTTCAACACTAAAAAGGCAAATTGGAACGACTTTGACACCAAATTAATAGAATTGCAACAAAGACATAAAATTAACAGTACAGAAATAAAACTTATCAACAACAAAATAGATCTAGAATGTAAAATCAAGAAATACATAGATTCAATACAAGAAGCAAGCAATAGTAGTATCCCTAAATTAAAATCAAAAAGGCTACTCACCTTACCGTGGAATTCCGAGGAGCTCATCAAGCTGAAGAAAGAGGTCGCCACCAGGAAACGCAGGATCCGATGTGCAGCGCCGGTCCGCAGATCCAAAGTAGTAAACGAGTACCTGCAAGCAAAAGAAAAGTATGAATTGGAAGCAAAGAAGGCTCAAATTCAGAGCTGGAAGGACTACTGCGGGAAACAGGACAAGGAAGGAATGTGGGAGGGTATATACCGAGTAATAGGTAAATCAACAAAGCGACACGAAGACCTGCCCCTTATCAAAGACGGAAGGGTATTGAGTCAAAAAGAATCCGCGGAACTCCTAGCGTCAACATTCTACCCGGAAGACAGAATAGCAGACGACAACGAAGAGCACAAGAGCATTAGAGCTAAGGCTGATCAAGTAAATGAAGGTAGTCATGATGATCATGACCCTCCATTTACCTCTGCAGAACTTAAATCAGCAATCGAAAGCTTCAATCCCAAAAAAGCTCCCGGTCGAGATGGCTTGACAGCTGACATTTGTATGAGGGCAGTAAGTCAGGACCCTGCAATTTTCCTATCACTGGCCAACAAATGCCTAGAGCTAGGGCATTTCCCGGAACCCTGGAAAGAAGCTACAGTGGTAATATTAAGGAAACCGGGAAAGGAAGATTACACAGCTCCAAAATCTTACCGACCAATAGGATTGTTGCCAGTGATGGGAAAAGTCCTAGAAAAATTGCTAGTAGGCCGGATCAAATGGCATATTGTCCCAAAGCTTAATCCCAGACAATACGGATTTATGCCGCAAAAAAGCACGGAAGACTCCCTCTATGACCTGATAAAACACATAAAACAAAAACTAAACGCAAAGAAACTGATCACGCTCGTTTCACTGGACATAGAGGGAGCCTTCGACAGTGCATGGTGGCCGGCAATAAGGACAAGACTAGCAGAAGAGCAATGTCCATCGAATGTAAGAAAAGTCATCGACAGCTACCTGAAACAAAGAAAGGTGAGGGTAAGGTACGCTGGAGAGGAATTGATAAAAGAATCTTCGAAGGGCTGTGTGCAGGGGTCTATAGGAGGACCCATTCTATGGAATCTTCTACTAGACCCTTTGTTGAAGGGACTTCAAAATAACGGAGAATATTGCCAAGCCTTCGCTGACGATGTGGTCATGGTTTTTGAGGGTGACACTGGGTTGGAGGTAGAGCGTCGCGCAAATGGTGCCCTCGCCTATGTTCAGCGGTGGGGTGTAAGGAACAAATTAAAATTTGCGCCACACAAAACGAAAGCAATGGTCCTAACGCGCAAATTAAAGTACGACACACCACGGCTGAGCATGGACGGGGTAACCATCGAAATGTCCAAAGAAATAAAACTCTTGGGGCTCTTGATAGATGACAAATTGACCTTTAATGACCACGTCGCAACTGCTTGCACGAAGGCACTAAATGTCTACAAGCATCTATCAAGAGCCGCAAAGATCAGCTGGGGCCTCCACCCAGAAGTGATCAGAACAATCTACACCGCAGTAGTGGAGCCAGTAGTCGTGTATGCGGCGGGAGCCTGGGCGGATGCAACCAAGAAGTGGTGTGTCCAAAAACAATTAAACGCGGTCCAAAGAGGATTTGCACAAAAATTGTGCAAAGCCTATCGCACGGTCTCCCTAAACTCGGCACTGGTACTGGCGGGGTTACTGCCTCTCGACCTCAGAGTACAGGAGGCAGCCGCCCTGTACGAGGCAAAGAGAGGGGAGACCACGTTAGTACCAGGAGGAGGAGAGATAGAGCGAAGGACCGCGTTTATTGACACCCCTCATCCATCGCAGAATATCGAACGGAATTTCATGTGCCTTGAAAACGGGGAGCAACAAGACTCAAACAACTTGCAGACAGTCAGGATATATACGGACGGCAGCAAAATTGAAGGCAAGGTTGGGGCGGCATTGTCTCTATGGAGCGATGAAGTCGAAACCAAAAGCCTAAAATTGAAGCTGCCGTCCTACTGCACCGTTTTCCAGGCCGAAATGATGGCGATTTCCAAAGCGATGGATGAAATTCTGAAGCACCCGGCGCAGAGTTTCGGCGTATACAGTGACTCCAGGTCATCACTGCAAGTCATAGTGAACAACTGCTCTTTCAATCCCCTAGCCGTCGAAATCCGTGAAAAACTTAAGGAATGCGAGACCCGTAATAAGACGGTTGGACTTTATTGGATAAAGGCTCACGCGGGACTCGAGGGGAATGAAAGAGCAGATGAACTTGCAAAAACTGCTGCCCTCACACTCAAGACCAGGCCACATTATGATAAATGCCCAATTTCATTTATCAAGCGTCAGATCCGAGTGGGGACGCTCGATGAATGGAATAAAAGATATAAGGCAGGAGAGACAGCTTCCACAACAATGACGTTCTTCCCAGACGCGATAGAATCCTTCAAAACAGTAAGACGACTTAAGCCCGAAGGCATAGTAACACAATTAATGACAGGACATGGTGGCTTCTCCCAATATTTGCATAGATTCAAATTGAAGGAGAATCCATCATGTACCTGTGAGCCTGATAAATTAGAGACCCCCTTGCACATCATAACAGAATGTCCGGTATACGGTAGAGAGCGGTACGAAATGGAACAAGAAACTGGAATATATACAAGTAAAGAAAATATATGTAAAATAATCAAAGACCCAGATGTTAGCAATAAGTTTTTAGAATACTGTATAAATGTGTGCAAAAAAGTTATAGATAAAAATAAATAGATAGATAATTAAGCTGAACCCAAATGTTGCTGAATATTTGGAATTCAGCTTAATAGATATAAGTAAGATGTAAAATAGATATAAGTAAGATTGAAAATGTAATAGATATAGATAGATTAAGTTAATATTATAAGAAATGTATTAATAAAGATAGTAGTATTTCCCTGATCATGTTAGGGTTAGCTCGCGGGCCCGGCCATGGCGCCGGGACAGGAAAAAAAAAAAAAAAAAAAAAAAAAAACCTAACCTAACCTAACCTAACCTAACCTAACCTAACCTAACCTAACCTAACCTAACCTAACCTAACCTAACCTAACCTAACCTAACCTAACCTAACCTAACCTAACCTAACCTAACCTAACCTAACCTAACCTAACCTAACCTAACCTAACCTAACCTAACCTAACCTAACCTAACCTAACCTAACCTAACCTAACCTAACCTAACCTAATATGTGGAGAACCAGGAGCAAGTGGACAACCACGGAGGCCAAGCAGTCAAGATATTCACGGACGGCAGCAAGATTGATGGCAAGGTTGGGGCGGCATTGTCTCTCTGGAGCAATGACGCCGAAACCAAAAGCCAGAAATTGAAGCTGCCGTCCTACTGCACTGTATACCAAGCTGAATTGTTAGCCATATATAAAGCAACGCAGACAATATTGGGGCGTCCCGAAGAAAGCTTTGCGATACTCAGTGACTCAAGGTCATCGCTGGAATCCGTCACGAACTATCGCTCTCTCCATTCTCTCTCAGTCGGAATCCGAAACAACCTAAAGGAGTGTAAACACCAGAACAAACAAGTAGATCTTTTCTGGATAAAGGCTCACGCGGGACTGGGAGGGAATGAGAGGGCAGATCAACTGGCGAAGGACGCAGCTCTAAAGAGCAAGAGAGCGCCTGATTACGATCAGTGTCCGGTTTCATTTGTCAAGCGGCAAATCCGGATGGACACGATTGACAAATGGAACCGGAGATACAAATCGGAAGAAACAGCTGCAGTCACAAAACTTTTCTTCCCTGATGTAGAAGTTGCATATAGAGTGGTCAAGAAAATAAAGCCAACAGGTATGTTGACTCAAATAATGACTGGGCACGGTGGGTTTTCCGAGTACCTGAACAGATTCAAGTGCAAGGAAAGCCCATCGTGCATATGTGAGCCAACCAAAATTGAAAATGTATCGCATCTCCTAACGGAGTGTCCAGTATATGGTGTCAAAAGATATGAGCTCGAACAAGAGACAGGAATTGAAATGAATGTACATAATATAAAAGATTTAATAGTTGATAAAGAACATAGAAATAAGTTTATAAAATATTGTTTAAGCATAGCAAAACCAGTGTTAGATAAAAATAAATAGATAAATAAGTTATGCTGTAATTTATATTAAGGAATATAATAAAGTCAGCATAGTATTTAATAAGATAAAATTATAAACTTGTAAATAGATAATCATAAGAACTGTAATAAAGACAATAAGATAGAACAAGCCCCTGATCATGTTAGGGACAGTTAGCTCGCGGGCCCGGCCATGGCGCCGGGACAGGAAAAAAAAAAAAAAAAAAAAAAAAAAAAAAAAAACCTAACCTAACCTAACCTAACCTAACCTAACCTAACCTAACCTAACCTAACCTAACCTAACCTAACCTAACCTAACCTAACCTAACCTAACCTAACCTAACCTAACCTAACCTAACCTAACCTAACCTAACCTAACCTAACCTAACCTAACCTAACCTAACCTAACCTAACCTAACCTAACCTAACCTAACCTAACCAAAAACAATAGTTAAATTTAGTAAAATAATAGCACAAATATACATAGGAATTACATTGCAAAAGATAAAAGAACTTACAAAACCGCCAAAGTGGTCCGAGAAACTCGCCGTGTTGAGGAGCAGGTACGAAATTGTTAGGAGTCAATGTGTCGCTGCGTCGAACGCTCGAAGATCTAAAATTGAAGCTAAAAATACAAGGCGCATATTTAAATTTTTTTGTAAAAATTTAATTAAAATAGTAATAAACAAAAATAGGTATATAAAATTATGCTGGGTATATATTCTAAGAATAAATCACTTCAGCATAAAAATATAGGTACGCATAGTAGAACAATATGTATAATTGTATTTATAAATTAAAGCTTAAAATAAGAAAATAATAAAAATAGCATTGTAATTAAAAGTTAAGAAATAGAAATGGAAAGATTAGGAATATGACAAGATAAAATTTTAGATAAAATGTAAAGTAAGATAAAATTATGAAGATAGCCTTAAAATGGGAAAGTAAAAGAAACATGTA
>OX621219.1:7023240-7223240 GCA_951640565.1 Petrophora chlorosata | reverse complement strand
TTCGAGTCTTCCGTTTTGCTGGAGGTGATGGTGTCCTGACTGGAGCCAGAAGACGAGTTTGAGCGTAGTCCGCACGAAGGTTCTTGTCACTTCTGATATATAAACTCAGTAATAGACTAGTTTTTAAAAAAAATTCAGTCGCGGTCTAGCCGTCACAAAATACCAAATCAAAAAAAGCCGCGCTTCGTTCGTTGCCTCTGTATTTTATTCCAATCGATCGCCCTTCCAAGCAACTCCTTTCGTTGCCGGCGTAGACCGCTAGGTGGCGCTTCTACTTTGCAGCTCGTTCACAGATGGCGCCACTCCGAAAAACACCGATATCGCCAACAATAAACGATAAGAAAAGTGATTCCTTCATACATCCTTATAACATTGTATATTCTTTATAAATACTTAATAAAACGGCTAGGACGTAGTTTGTCGAATTAGTCGACCTAGGTTTTTAAATATTTATAATGAATCAAACTCACGAAAACTTTCATACTAAAATTGTATATTCTGTACAACTGTAGGTAGTTACTTTTTATTTATTTATTATATAAAAATAATTAAACACTCAAATCTAAATCATTAACATAATCATTTTATTTTATTTATTACTAGCTGACGCGACAGACGTTGTCCTGTGTAGGTAGGTATATCCATCGTTCGAATCGTGAGTTATGGTTGAGTTCATACAAAAACAAAAAAAAGCATTTTCAGATATTCCCGACCATTGAGGTCTTTCCTCAATGTTCCCGACATTCCGATTCCATTTTTCCCGACAAGCTTTCCAATGTTTCTTGCCATAAAACCTAATTTGGCATATTACGAACATTAAATAAATTGCCGAATCAGTCGAGCCGTTCTCAACTGATGCGTTTACCAAAGAACAGCATTTAATTTTTAGTTATATAGGTTACTAGAATTTTAAATCGCAAGCGCAGATAATGTCATCGACGTGAGATCGCCAGCTTATCGGTATTCTACAGAATATACTACGAAGAGTGTGCTCAAGAACTGCACAATCTGATCCCCATCACCATTTTACCATCGGACAACCAGACGATCGGCACAACGTCACCGCTACATGGTGGACATGCCTATCCGTACTAAACGTTTCAATACTCAATAGTTTATTGCAATCATATATGTAGGTACATTTGAAGAGGTCTTATGAAAAGGTTAGATAACATATATGACCCTGTCAGGAGGATGGCAATAGGAGTAATAGGAGCGAGCGGACGATCCATTAAATAAACATTGCTATTTTATAGTCATAAAAATTAGGTATTGCTTTAATTTTTTTAAGAAAATTGATTCGATGTTTTCAACTTTTATGTTGTCTGGAATTTTGTTGTAAATTTTTATTGCTATGACGTTTGGGCCAGCCCCCCAACCCATATCGACATAGGAAAGCATATTTGCTGTAAGTAGACAAAATACCTAAAGTGACTTTTTACTACCATTAGAATCAGAAAAAAAAGCCGCATCGAATGACCCGGGTCCTGTGTCTCTACGATGAAAAAAAAATTACATACGCCGTTGAAAACGCTCGTACTTATATTTTTTTTAGCAAGATTAAATGCTGTATGTAGACCAAAATCTAGTCATTTTACACATTTTGTACTTACAGCAAAAGAAAGACATTTTTTGCTTTACAAATAGTTACTTCTTCCCATTTAAAAACTTAACGCTACTTACAGCATTTCTGCGGCGTGTGATTTTTACATTAGTTTACTTACAGCAAGTTTAGGGAACCTACAGTTTTACAGTTTATGTCATCAGGATCTTAACAAGGCAGACAAAAGTGTTATCTGTGCCAGCTTTGACATGCAGAAAGTGCTTCATACTCCACACGGTGACAACATGGCCCTTTATTATAGCCGAAAAATATCAGTGTATAATTCTCTGGCTCTGTTATATGTATATGGAATGAAACAGATGCGCGCATTTGTTTCATTGAGCAAATGAGATTTGGACATGTTTACTAAATTATATAATGGAAGTTGATTCTCAAGCTAAAATTAAGACCTTATTATTGTATTCCGATTCCTGCTACGGACAAAACAAAAATAAGACCGTTTTATCTATGTTTCGCTTTGCATTATCTAGGTGTGTTAATCTTGAAGTTATTCAGATGAACTACTTGATCCTTGGCCATACATATAAGCCTGTAGATAGCATGCATTCTGTGATAGAACGAGCAGTGAAGAAAACAATAGTATGGGCTCCATCTCAATGGCCTACTATTGTAGGAATAGCCAGGAAGAAACCCTTTCCTTACAAAGTAACCACACTTGAAGGAACAAATTTTATGGGATTGGAAGAAATAACAAATAATACTTTTATAAAAAACCAAAGAATTAATATATCAAAGATGCATGTGGTTACATTTAAAAGGTGTAAACCAAATGTGATGTATGTGAAAAACTCAATGTTGCCACAAACTGAAACAATTGAGCAGCCTCAATAGTGCAATGCCGATATCAATTTATATTTTTTTATTATATCAATTTATATTCGACTAAGTTACTAATATCCCAACAAAAGTACAATGACTTAAAAAAATTGTGGAGAAAAAAGTGAGACCAAATATGTACGCCAAAGCATATTTAGGTTTTAAGTACAGCTGTAAAACAAATGACTGTTTACCTGAAACCGATGAAGATGACTGAAAAAAAATGTGAATGATTCGCGATAGCATAATTTTAGTATATAGGTTTATTTACTTTTCCTAAAATATGTTTTTGATTGGACACAATGTCTTCATGTAAAGATTCAATTATAATTGTATTTTGTTACATCTTCCGTTCTAAAGTAAGGCAAATAGCCACCATGGACCAAATATACATATTTGGTCCATGTAGCCACTAAGTTTCTGTTTTTTACTTTTTAATAAATATTTTTTGATTGGATACAATGATTTTTTTTACATCTTGCGTTCCTAACTAGTTTAAGGGCCTTAGTTTTTATTTTGTACCTATATTTTATTTTTTTATGTTTTATCTCTTATATATAAGAGAAAAATACTTTTTTAATTCATTGTATTGTTGAAACGAAGTTCCGGCAGTATAATTAGAGTTTCAAATTTTGTTTCAACAATTTAAAAGACCATATTTTTTTTACCATTTACGACATTTTATTTCAACCAAACATTACATTACCAACTGACCCACTGCATTTCTAGATCTAATCATAATTATAAATGTAATCTTACATCTTGAATTGCAGTACCCAAATAAATAAATGTACTGCATATAGCATATTGACCGCCTGTAAATTGATATTTCCATGTACACGTACATTTTTCTTCCTTAGTTACAGCGTTTTAAAGGTATGTGATTTAAAAAACTGTTTGCTGTAACTAGCCAAACACGTACTTATAGTAACTTTGGATACAAAGTTTACATTGCAAATGGTGACTGGCAGTTAAATAAACCTATGTTCCAAAAATGGTAGCAATATCATGGATAGGTCAGACACTATTAATTTTTTTCCGAAATTAATAAAGTTTTTTGGCTCTGGTGAACAATTGCAATATGTCTACTTACAGCAAATATGCTTTCCTACGTCGATATGTCCCCCAAACGCCAATCGAATATCGTGTTGAGCTCAAATTAAGGTATAGCTTCACTGCGACTAATGAGATACGGTCTAGTAATTAATATCTTCATTTATACCAAAATACGGTAACTACAAGTTGAGACAAACTTAATGGGACAATATATGGCATCATAAAATATTGTCGTAGTGAATATACACCTTAATCTGATCTCAACACGATATACGATTGGCGCTTGAGGGAGATATGGGTACGGGGCTGAACTATGGATTTTTAGTTTCGAGGTCGGTAGCACGAGGTTGTGTTTGCTCTACTTGCAAATCTTCGTACAGTCTATTTTTTTTTAAACTGGGGTTATTTGCGTACAAATGTACATATTTCTATATTCGAATCATCTGTTTTGGTGCGGACGTCGAAGGAGTGGAACGCCTCGCCGTCGTCTGTTTCCACATAAATACAATCTGGGTGTGTTCAAATCAAGAGTGAACAACTACTTACTGGGTAAGCGTACTTCATCTTCGACCACATCGTCGCTTCCCATCAGGTGAGATCGTGGTCAAACGCTGACCCATTCAGATGTAAAAAAAAAATATAAAAATGTGCCGGTGTAAACTATTGCTCGCCATACATAACTCATAACAAACATCATTATCGAGGCCGAACGCGTCACATCACTATTTGAGTCGGCAATCTTAACGGGGTTGCGGGCACAAAACAGATAAGTACAGAAGTCAATCTCATGTATGTATTTCACTTTTCATACCTACGCTCGACGGTCGCGCTAGGGTTGTTAAATTGAATGGGCACGCCCGCTGCCTGCGACCCGGTGCGGCGCGGCGGTGTGACGCCATGACGATTACTCGGACGGCGCAGAAAGTTTTTGGGAAGTCCAAAATTAATTGATTTAAAAAAAATTACTTTACCGACATATTTTTTCGCAGTTATTATAACTGAATAAACTTAAAAAAAAAACACAAAAAATGCGATTAGTTTACATTTACATCTTCCTCATTAGATTATTGAACACAAGGCTAACACAGCTTAGACCACAATAAATATCTAATATAAATTGTAAAAATATGACAAGGCCACAAAGTCATGCTCGCTTGTTCGGCGCGGGGCCGGGGGCCGGGGCGCTTACCTACCTACCTACCTACATACCAACTACTGTTATGTGTTACGTTAAAACGAACCATCGAAATACAAGCAAATACCTCCTTACCTCTGAAACAAATGGTAGCTTAAAAAACGAGAATTTAATGTCGATATTAAACAACCGTCCACCGAACAGTTATAATAACTCTTTTTTGTTGCTCCATTTTTGCACAAAAAAGTTCACAGACGCGTGTCTCAAGCGGATGGCACTGATCCCAACTGATCCGAGATATCGTGTCCGTGAGCGGTGTCTATGTGTGCGTTGCTCGAGCGCACTTTGTATGTAGATTGACTTCTGTACTTATCTATTTTGTGTTGCGGGGCAGTGCGCGCGGTACGTGTAGCCCCGCGTCTTACATCTTGTTCACCCCCGCGAAACGAAACGAACTTGAAAGTATTACAAATTGGCCAAATTGCCTTACTGGGGAAATGTGATGTTAGAATTATGTTTAGTGTTTCCGAGTGTCGTTTTTACAAGGTTAACCATTTCTTTTAAAAGATAAATAGAGAAATATCTGCTGAGAACTCACAACGGGCGCCCACACTGCTAGTACTCGTAAGACTACTAGCGCTTGTGGACAGGACGATGCTATGTTCTCACCCGTGCCTGCTGTTCCCACTTAGGACACGCGCTCTGTACCTACTTATGTATACTCTAAGCTGCTGCCCCTGCAACGACAAGGTATCCATGATGATTTCCCCACGAAAAAAAGGATGCTTTTATTCGACTATTCCTTAATTTTTATTCGACGCATGTTCTGCGCTGTTACGTTTGGAAAAGCAATGAATTAACTTATGATGCATTCAATGATGTAATATTGTATATATACACTGTGCGACGTGACGTTCAGTACGGATAACAAGCTACTTGTTGTTCTCACTCTCTACTCGCTGCGGATTACTGGGAAATGTACCTACTTGTCTTCATGTACCTATTTTTAAGGTTTTTAACAATTAAATGTTTATCTATCTCTCTCTGCGCAATTATCTTAAATTAACACCGTCCATACCTATATATTTTTGTCTACATTCCTTCACTTGTGGGTTGTCTGGAAGAGATCGCTTTGAGCGATAAGACCGCCCATTGTGACACTATTATTAAGTTACTTGTTATTTTAGTTTTTAAGTATTTCTGTATTTTGGTGTTACAATCAAGAGTTATTCTATTCTATGCTACTCCCTGCTTCCTTTTTCTACTCTCTCCACTCCACTCTCTACTTTCATCTTTCTACTCTTTAAATCATCTACTCCCTATTCTTATTTTTTTCCGTTCTTTATTTTTTATATGTACCTACGTTTTTGATTTTATTTGGGCAGTGTCAATGTACTTTGCCACAATAAAACAACACACGTTATAAAAACGTTTTATTTATAAACATTACACCTACGGGTGCACCTGGAACTGTCTACATTTTACTGACAATTAGGTATGTAGGTTCTTGTTATTATGGACAAATTAAAAAATATGTTTTTATACAAAGTTAGGTGAGTGAATGAATGAATATTATTATATACACTTTATAAATAAATAAATAAATGGTATAATCTATTGTTTATAGTTCAACAACTTCTCTTTCCTTCGGACCAATTTGTGTCAGAACTTATTCCTACTCAACATTCGGTAGGTATGTATGTTATAAAAATAATGGTTGTATTCAGTGAAGTACATAGTAGTTGCAGGTACTCAGTTGGAACCCGTCCGGCATCAGGCAGCGAGCACACACACACACACACGCTCATACATACACACATGTTTTACAAGAGCATTGAATATTTTTTCCATGATCGTTTTTCGGTGATTGTGAATCGTAAGATATTGTTCACTGAACAAGTAATTAAAAAATATATATAATTATCAGTTTAATTTGTAAAACTATTATTAACATAATGTACTTACTATGGATGTAGGTAGGTACCTCCTACTTGTACATTGGACATGTATTGAAATGACTAGTGCATTGTTCGAGACGATTTGTTTCGTGTAATTATATACAATTACATATTACTGTTCAGACTACAGGCGCAGGCGCAGGCGCCATCTCCACGAACTACCATAGCTAACCATAGTTAACTGCTATTTTAACTTTTTAAATAAACTTACAGACACTGAACATGTTTGTAACGCAACAATACGGAATATTTATGAATTTTTTTAATGCATGAATGAATCGATCATTATTGAATACTATTAATAAAAAAATGTTTAAAAATTTTACGGCATCACTAAAACAATAAACAAAATAATTAAATGAAAATCAAATAATTAACAAAAAAAAATAAAAAATAATACAAAAAGCAATCGAAATATCGCGTTTGCCTAATTGTCAATAAAAATTAAATGAAAATTTGAATCCATTTAAATCAACATAAACGCGCCATTTGCATGTAACGTCATAACGTGGGGATCTAGGATCTCCTCATTGGTCCATCTACAATAATTTACCAAAAAAACGGACTCTATGTCAAAAATTGACCAATAAGCAGCGAGGCGCGTGACGTCAGATAGTGGTTGCACGTACTCAAGCGTTTTTCGATTACGTTCCGTTTCTCCAAAAATAAGAAAAATAAACATTGTAATACAAAAAAATTACGTAATTTATAATAATAATTAATAATAATAATTATATCACTACTAAATGTTTACAGTAATCTATCGTAAATTGTGATTTCCAGATATTTCGACAACACATGCGTATTCCCTATTGAACTCGGCAGTTCCGACGGACTCGTCCGCGAAGGCAGCTCCTCGTGCGTGACGCGAGCGGGAACTGGTACAGTACGAAGCATTACATTGTAAGATAGATTGTAAAGTTGCAGGGACTGACAGATGCTGCTTAAAGTAATCGGGCTGGGCGTCGTGTGTGTCTGTATAGCTTATAGCTACGTGGCAACATGTTACTTATAGCTACGTGGCAACATGTTACTTATAGCTACGTGGCAACATGTTACTTATAGCTACGTGGCAACATGTTACTTATAGCTACGTGGCAACATGTTACTTATAGCTACGTGGCAACACGTTACTTTCTGTGATACACTTCTTATATAATAGCTCTAAGTTAGTCTAGTTATAGTGAACACTACAATATGGCTCATTCGAGATTCTCAACTTTGAGAGAGAATAAACTTAAACTAAGTTAACTTAAATTAGTTTTTAACATCGATTTAATTTCCAACATTCAACAAGTCTGGGATTTATCTATTTATTAAAAGATTTATTGCTAAGTCACTTTCCGGACGTCTAAAGCGAAAACATATTTGAATCATTAATTTATCGTAAGGCCGGCCGGCCCAACAACCAGCGAACAGCTCGTGTCAGTCAACTGTGAGTCAGAGCACCAACAACCAGCGAACAGCTCGTGTCAGTCAACTGTGAGTCAGAGCACCGACAACCAGCGAACAGCTCGTGTCAGTCAACTGTGAGTCAGAGCACCAACAACCAGCGAACAGCTCGTGTCAGTCAACTGTGAGTCAGAGCACCAACAACCAGCGAACAGCTCGTGTCAGTCAACTGTGAGTCAGAGCACCAACAACCAGCGAACAGCTCGTGTCAGTCAACTGTGAGTCAAAGCACCAACAACCAGCGAACAGCTCGTGTCAGTCAACTGTGAGTCAGAGCACCAACAACCAGCGAACAGCTCGTGTCAGTCAACTGTGAGTCAGAGCACCGACAACCAGCGAACAGCTCGTGTCAGTCAACTGTGAGTCAGAGCACCAACAACCAGCGAACAGCTCGTGTCAGTCAACTGTGAGTCAGAGCACCAACAACCAGCGAACAGCTCGTGTCAGTCAACTGTGAGTCAAAGCACCAACAACCAGCGAACAGCTCGTGTCAGTCAACTGTGAGTCAGAGCACCGACAACCAGCGAACAGCTCGTGTCAGTCAACTGTGAGTCAGAGCACCAACAACCAACGAACAGCTCGTGTCAGTCAACTGTGAGTCAGAGCACCAACAACCAGCGAACAGCTCGTGTCAGTCAACTGTGAGTCAGAGCACCAACAACCAACGAACAGCTCGTGTCAGTCAACTGTGAGTCAGAGCACCAACAACCAGCGAACAGCTCGTGTCAGTCAACTGTGAGTCAGAGCACCAACAACCAGCGAACAGCTCGTGTCAGTCAACTGTGAGTCAGAGCACCGACAACCAGCGAACAGCTCGTGTCAGTCAACTGTGAGTCAGAGCACCAACAACCAGCGAACAGCTCGTGTCAGTCAACTGTGAGTCAGAGCACCAACAACCAGCGAACAGCTCGTGTCAGTCAACTGTGAGTCAGAGCACCAACAACCAGCGAACAGCTCGTGTCAGTCAACTGTGAGTCAGAGCACCAACAACCAGCGAACAGCTCGTGTCAGTCAACTGTGAGTCAGAGCACCGACAACCAGCGAACAGCTCGTGTCAGTCAACTGTGAGTCAGAGCACCAACAACCAGCGAACAGCTCGTGTCAGTCAACTGTGAGTCAGAGCACCAACAACCAGCGAACAGCTCGTGTCAGTCAACTGTGAGTCAAAGCACCAACAACCAGCGAACAGCTCGTGTCAGTCAACTGTGAGTCAGAGCACCAACAACCAGCGAACAGCTCGTGTCAGTCAACTGTGAGTCAGAGCACCGACAACCAGCGAACAGCTCGTGTCAGTCAACTGTGAGTCAGAGCACCAACAACCAGCGAACAGCTCGTGTCAGTCAACTGTGAGTCAGAGCACCAACAACCAGCGAACAGCTCGTGTCAGTCAACTGTGAGTCAAAGCACCAACAACCAGCGAACAGCTCGTGTCAGTCAACTGTGAGTCAGAGCACCGACAACCAGCGAACAGCTCGTGTCAGTCAACTGTGAGTCAGAGCACCAACAACCAACGAACAGCTCGTGTCAGTCAACTGTGAGTCAGAGCACCAACAACCAGCGAACAGCTCGTGTCAGTCAACTGTGAGTCAGAGCACCAACAACCAACGAACAGCTCGTGTCAGTCAACTGTGAGTCAGAGCACCAACAACCAGCGAACAGCTCGTGTCAGTCAACTGTGAGTCAGAGCACCAACAACCAGCGAACAGCTCGTGTCAGTCAACTGTGAGTCAGAGCACCGACAACCAGCGAACAGCTCGTGTCAGTCAACTGTGAGTCAGAGCACCAACAACCAGCGAACAGCTCGTGTCAGTCAACTGTGAGTCAGAGCACCGACAACCAGCGAACAGCTCGTGTCAGTCAACTGTGAGTCAGAGCACCAACAACCAGCGAACAGCTCGTGTCAGTCAACTGTGAGTCAGAGCACCAACAACCAGCGAACAGCTCGTGTCAGTCAACTGTGAGTCAGAGCACCAACAACCAGCGAACAGCTCGTGTCAGTCAACTGTGAGTCAGAGCACCAACAACCAGCGAACAGCTCGTTTCAGTCAACTGTGAGTCAGAGCACCAACAACCAGCGGGCGGGGGCGGCCCGTCCGCGAGTCGAGAGGTAAAGTGAGTTATAATTATGCACCGAGAGAGGTAGAGTTATCGTTTGTTTTAAGGCATTAAGGCATTATATTTAACCTAATTGTATTTCCAAAACCTTACGACTAAATTAAAAATCGCAGCGCCATCTAGAGGTAACTATCAATATTATAATATCGAGTCACTACTGGATAACGCTTACAGAAAAAAATACACCGCTTACATATTCTGGCTCAAATCGAACTAATGTCGAAATCGGATCTAAACTAGAAACTTGTTTTTAAAAACAGTTCACACAGATTATTTAATGAATCCTGCGTTAATCAGCTTCCCTTCATCGTTCAACACCACGTTCAGCCCGGTCGCGGCCCCGGCCCCGGCCCCGGCCCCCTTCCACAGTGCCATCGCGCGACACTTGTCCCCCTCCTCCACCGCACTACTGTCCTCATAGGAATGCTTCCTCGGCAGCGCGAAGTAGACCTTGTCCCAGAACATCACCTCCCCGTACTTGAGTATGGTGGAGAGCGACAGGAGCACCGCGGTCTCCTCGTCCAGCTGTTTCTTGTCGATATCTAGGAGGACGACGAGCGCGCGCGCGCGGCGGTCGCGCGCCGCCTGCGCGTGCGCCGCGCGCAGCGCCTCGCGCGCCCACATGGACCTGGCGAAGTGCTCGGACAGCAGCACGAGGGTGCGCCGCGAGCGCCGCACGGAGCGCTGGATGAGGTCGGGGATGGTGGCGCCGAGCTCCCAGTCGCGGTCCTGCGCGAGCACCGCGAAGCGCCCCTCCAGCCGCGGCAGCAGCGCCGAGCACACCAGCCGCTCGTCCGCGTGCGCGAAGCACAGGAACACGTCGTACTCCTTGCCGTCGTCCGCGGCCTCCTCGGCCAGCAGACACGAGCACCAGCCCCGGCTGTAGCAGAACACCTGCACCTCCACCCGGTACCGGAGCAGCGCGGCGACGGCCGCGGCGCACACTATCAGGCCGAGCGCGAACAGCGCGCCCGCCACGGACGACGCGTACACGCCGCACAGGCCGGCGGCGTCCACGTGGCCCGCGCGGCTGCCGCCGGAGCAGGCCACGTCGGCGAAGTCCAGCACGCGGCCTGCGCGCCGCTGCAGCGCCGCGAGCGCCTCCGCCGCGCGACACGCGCACTCCAGCGGGTTGTGCGCCAGCCGCAGCGTCACGTTGCCGGCCCACAACGCCGGCGGCAGCACTCTGATGTTGTTGTGGGTGAGGTCTACGAGCTGCACTGTGCTCGGCACGTCTGGCACCTCCTCCAGGCCGAGTCCAGTGAGGTTCAGTTCGCGGACGTAGTGCGGGAGCGAGCGCAGGTCGGCGGGAGCGACGCGGAGCCGAAGCGACATATCCGCGAAGCCGCTTCGGGACGGGTCCGGAGCCTGCGCCGGTGCGTCACACTCGCACTCCACCCTGCGGAGGCCGGGCCTCACGCGGCAGGCGCAGGGGGCGGCGTGCGGCACGGGGCACGTCACGTCCACGGCAGAGACGCTCGCGAGAGGCCGGTTCCTGAGAGGCCCCGGCTGCGCGCAGGCGGCGTGCGCGACGTCGAACTTGTCCGACTCGTTGACTTCATTGATGAAGTCGTAGAGGCGGCAGTCGCAGTGGAACGGGTTGTCGCCGAGCAGGATCCGGACGCGGTCGGAGGGCGCGCTCCAGCTGGCGCGCGGCTGGATGGTCGATATCCGGTTGTGCCGGAAGTCCACCTCGATCTTCGACTGCGGGCCCGTCTCGTCCATGAGGCCCAAGAACTGTATGTCGGATAACTGTAACGAAACATGTCATGCTTTATTGTTTATATTTATACCTACTTACGTACAAGTTGGCTACCCGCCGCTGCCTTATGTGACCGAACATAAAGCATGCATTACATTAGAAGGCGGCAGTGGAGCAGCCGGCCGGATGCGGCTCCGCTGCGCCGACAAACATTCCATCCATCGATGCACCATTGTAGGAACATACTCTCTATCGGCCAACTACTGCCGCGTTAGTATGTACCGCCCTCACACGTGACTCACGGAACGGAGAGCTAGTCCACGTGTGTCATATTATTTAGAACAGTTAGGACGACTGTAACCGGCTCTCCGATGCGACTGTCGAGGCTGGAGTCGCCTCGGGCCACTGACTTCAACTCCTGTAGGCTCCAAGTCCCGGCGGGGCATAAGGAACTGTTCCTGAAGTCTGACTTGTGGCCTGCAGGGGTATACCGGGGACACGGAAGGAGCGACATTTGTGAACAGGCGAGTGCGGTTTATTAAATGTAATGTTATATTTTGTATGTAGGTCAAGGTATACATTGTATGGGCGTCTGTTAATTTATTTTCGTTGTACTTGAATATTGTCTGAAGTGAAGAGTGAAATAAGAATGTAATGTCCGTACGGAGAGCGCGGTGAAGTTGTTGTAGGACAGGTCGAGCGTGCGCAGGCGCCGCAGCACGAAGCGCCAGTCCGAGAACACGCAGCTGATGTTGTTGTGCGACAACGACAGCGTCTGCAACAAGCACACATATTAAAAAATGTTATTATTCCGTAGATGAATTCAAAACTGACAAGCATGTGGAAAAAATGACTCAATTCCGTGACACTATACTGACATATAAAATATACTGACTTTAATAAAACATAAATCAATATAAATTAAAATGACTAAATGTACTCTCGCACTGACTTGCAAACGCCCTTACAGGGCTCATGTACCAACATAAGATGTAATTTAAGACCTATATGATAAATATATGTACATGAATGCAATTAATAATAAATAAATAAATAAATAAAAGCACATCATCACCAACTACATAATGTACGACATACCCACACACTTCTATCTAACAATTGTATCAGCAGATCAACTTTTGAAATGATCACTGAATTTAGTAAATGATCACCAAATTTAGTAAATGATCACAAAATTTAGTAAATGATCACCAAATTTAGTAAATGATCACAAAATTTAGTAAATAATCACCAAATTTAGTAAATGATCACAAAATTTAGTAAATGATCACCAAATTTAGTAAATGATCACAAAATTTAGTAAATGATCACCAAATTTAGTAAATGATCACCAAATTTAGTAAATGATCACCAAATTTAATAAATGATCACCAAATTTAGTAAATGTCCACCAAATCTTACCCGAATTGCCGCACCTCAGTGTTCCGTGGTCCAACTCGCTGTCACCCCTACAGTGTATATAAACAGCGCGGAGCCAGCCCAGTAGGTAGGGGGTAGGGGGAGCGACATGAAGGGGAGACGAGCGAGACTTCTGGTGGAGCCTACTTTGGTGATCATTTACTATGTTTGGAGTTACATTTCACTGTATCTGGTACTTAGTTAAATGTAAGCCATTTCAGTTGCACACGCACGGGGCCACGAACACCTCGAAAGATTTCTAAAGTTCCAGTGTAAGCCGCGCCAATAGTTCTCTCGAGTCATACGAGGCTTCATAACTCTCAATAATACATCCAGCGACCCGAATCGAGCCAGTGTGGTAAAGCATCCTGAGAGAACGTTTGTACGTGAGCTGGTGATGTCGGAGAGGGTTACCTTCAAGTTCATGAGCATGTTGAAGGGCGAGCTGGCCTCGCTGTCGTCGGCGCGCCAGCTCAGCCGGTTGTGCGCGAGCGAGAGGGCGGCGAGGCGCGCGGCGCCGCTGAACGCGGCGGGCGACACGGCGCGCACGCGGTTGGACGCGAGCGACGCGCGCGCCAGCCGCGCCAGCCCGCTGAACACCAGCCTGCGGCAGTATGTATGTATACACTGTTGTGTACTTGCATACTTATGTTTTATGTATTATATTAAGCCAACATCAACAGTCGGATGATTTATTGGTAACCAAATGAATTGATACATTTTAACAAAATGGCTTATTTGAAAAAGGAAACGTGTAACAACACAATTAACAACAGGCGAATTTACTACTTGTTTAAAAAACGTATAATTTGAAGAACATAAAATGTCACTCACCCGGGCAGCTCCTGAATTTGATTCCCGTCCAAATTAATGTCGGTGAGCGACGCCAAGCTCATGAACATCCGTTTGGATACCGCTCGGATCTCGTTCCCGCTGAGGTCCAGCCGCTCCAGCGCGGTCAGGTTGCAGAACACGTCGTCGGGGATGACTTTAATGTTGTTGCCGCTCAGCGTGAGGTTCACGATGCGCGTCGAGTTCGAGAACAGCTCCGAGGGCAGGGAGGGGATCTTGGAAGAGGGGACGGAGAGGGACGTGAGGGAGGGGAGGTCGGAGAATGCGTTCGGTTCCAGGATGAGTTCAACGTCGTTCTGGAGTTTGAACTGGAATTAAGAGAAATTGAAGTGAGATCGGTCGGCGGAGGGGCGGCGGCGGCGGGTGACGCGGCGTGTGAGGCGGCGTGTGAGGCGGCGGGTGACGCGGCGTGTGAGGCGGCGGGTGACGCGGCGTGTGAGGCGGCGGGTGAGGCGGCGGGTGACGCGGCGTGTGAGGCGGCGGGTGACGCGGCGTGTGAGGCGGCGGGTGACGCGGCGTGTGAGGCGGCGGGTGACGCGGCGTGTGAGGCGGCGGGTGACGCGGCGTGTGAGGCGGCGGGTGACGCGGCGTGTGAGGCGACGTGTGACGCGGCGTGTGAGGCGGCGTGTGACGCGGCGTGTGAGGCGGCGTGTGACGCGGCGTGTGAGGCGGCGTGTGACGCGGCGTGTGAGGCGGCGTGTGAGGCGGCGTGTGACGCGGCGTGTGAGGCGGCGTGTGAGGCGGCGTGTGACGCGGCGTGTGAGGCGGCGTGTGACGCGGCGTGTGAGGCGACGTGTGACGCGGCGTGTGAGGCGGCGTGTGAGGCGGCGTGTGACGCGGCGTGTGAGGCGGCGTGTGACGCGGCGTGTGAGGCGGCGTGTGAGGCGGCGGCGGCGGCGTGTGACGCGGGCGTATGTCTCGGTGTAGGTTTACTTGTGGTAGGTCTCTCGTATGCGGGAGGCCGTCTGGGTAGGTACCACAGCTCGGCCAGTTATTCTGCCGCCAAGCAGTAGTGCGCAAGCATTACTGTGTTCCCGTTTGTAGGGCATTGTAGCCAGCGAAGTTACTTGGTATATGAGGCTTAATATCTGATGTGTTGGAGTGATGAGCGCAATACAGTGCTACGCAGTACTTTTTACGGTATTAAAAGTGTTGGGTGTCACTGCAGTTGTTATGTGCAGGCGTGGCGCTGACCACCAGGCGAACGACTCGTTTGTCTCATCAGTCAGCTCCATACAAGTGCGGTACGTACCTCTAGGAGCGCGGGCGCGGCGAGCGCGCCGCGCGCGAGGCGGGCGAGGCGCGCGCGCTCGAGGCAGGCGCGGCGCAGGCGCGGCGCGCGCGCCAGCACGCCGCCGGGGAGCGCCGCCACCGGGCTGCCGTTCAGTCGCAGCTGCTCGAGCGCCTCCAGGCCTGCCGGCACCAGGTATATGTACGGATCACTATCCGATAAATATATAAAAGCTGATTCACAAAAACCAGTTTTTTTTTCGAAGCCATTGTAGTTATCCCGATTTGAAAACCAAAACCCCGATTATTTTAACCTTCCGTTCTGAAATTTGACACACTGGAGCTGGCAACACTAGTGACGCACCATCACCGGCACATCGGCTACACCGTAAGCGTCGCCGTCTGTTGTCGCTCACCTCTAAACGCGTCGACGGATATGTTCGTGATCTTGTTCCCCCACAGACTCAGGATCGTCAGCTGGTCCAACCCGCGGAACGCATCCGCGGGTATGTCCTGCGAAGGAAGAAAGAACTTCAGAACTACACTCAAATATTTAATTAGAGCTTAACAGAAAGAAAGATGAGAAATAGTATAGGACCGCGATGGGAACCTTGAAGCACTCCCAAAGCTGTTGTACTCATTTGAAGCCTTTAGCTACGCTTACCACTTACCACTAATTGAAATTCTTGCTGCAGATAAATAACTCCAACTATCGAAAAACAGATAGATACATGAACTGCTTAAGTTTCAGTTAAAAAGCGTGATCGACTAGATCAATAGCTTTCCCAAAATCAATGTAAATGGAGCGAGCCCAATTTTGTACGACACTTTGAAATGAGTGAGGATATAACGAAGCAAAACGTCTAAACGTGACAGTCATCATGGAATCAAATCACATGTACTTATAAAGATCTAAAAGAAATGATCACAAAAGGTTCTAGTTAGAATGTAAAGATGCTCAGATGCATGACGTACGACAACTCAAAACTTTCGCTTTAATATAACTATCCCTATCATCGATATAATTTTTAATAGCACTAGTTTTTTTTTATGCGACAGAATGACGAGAAGAGCCGGTCGTTCGCCTGGTGGTAAGCTACACGCCTGCCTATAACAGTCGCAGCACCACCTAGAGCTTTGTTTTGTAAAATACTACGTAGCACTGCACTGCACTCGTCATCCTGAGACAATCAGCTGTTAAGTTTCATAAGGCCAAGATTGATTTTAATTGTACTGTGCAGTCTTTTTAATATCGGTAGTGTGGTTGTCTAGTAACTAGGTCGGTCGTCACCTGGATCCCGCTCATGGCGATCTCGAGGAACTGCAGCGGCGGCGCGCGCGCGAACATGTTCGGCTCCAGCGCGAGCGCGGTGGCGGAGTGCAGCCGCACGCTGCGCAGGCGCGGCTGCGAGCGCAGCGCGCCCAGCGGGAACGACGTCTGCGCGCCTGCGGACCGCCCGGGGGTTGGCAAGGGAACACGACCAGACAAACGACACAACTTCACTTGTATGCACTATTGTGATCTTCTTTATGCCTTCTTTTTGATTCAATTTCGTGCACCGAACTAACGCTGCACTATGGCTTAGTTTGATCATATTTTTTTTATAAAAAACAAAAGTAATCTAACAGCACCCTAATTTCACGTAGGTACATTCTATTAAATAATAATTCATTTTTAGAAAAAAACAAAAACCGACTTCAATGTATCTTCATAGTCCAAGTTCACATATCGATGAAATGTATATGGGACCACTTCGTAGCTACATATACTGAACTCAACTCAAAAAGAATTTTCATAGGTTTTTCATAGGTTCATAAATGACGGAGTTCTGAGGTAACAAGCATAAAAAAAATACAATAGAACAGAGAACCTCCTCCTCTTTTGAATTCGGTTAAAAATTAAATCATAATGATACTAAACCAGCCTCCAGCAGCAGTTATGTCTCCGCCTCCTAAATGCAACATTGATCTTAAACACGTGACCACTTGTCATGGTCTTTAATGGTTGAGAGTGTACACCTCAGTAGGTAAGTACAATCATTCAACCATTGAAGATGACACAACTCATCAGTCGTCAGTTGTTATGTAGTACCAGGCCTAGCGCACTCCGCACTGTAGGTACGAAGCTACAAGTACATAGCCGGACACCGACGGCGGGTCGCGCGTCGTTACACGTGCCGCGTCAGAAGAGATAAGAGCGGCGCCATAGAAAGAGACGCGCTCTGTAGGTTAATATGACTGGTAGGTATGCAGCGCTACGCGAGCTGAATTGAATTTTATTGCGTCATAGCAAGAGTCGCTATTTGTTTAAATTTCTTTGCGGAGTGATGCTTCTGTCCCTTAGTATTCTGTGGTAGTAGTTCTGTTACATCACGGACCTGGCTCGAAGCTCATGAAGAGTGTGTCGAGGTCGAGCCCGCGCAGGTTGGTCTCGGAGAGCGCGCTGCCGGCGCGGGAGAGCGCGAGCGCGCGCGCGCCCTGCGCGCCGGCCGCGCGCGCCACGCACGCCAGCGCCGCGCCGCCCAGCGCGCACTGCGTCACCTCCAGGCGCTGCAGCGTGGCGTTGCGGCCGACGTCCAGCGCCGGCAGCGCCGAGCAGTTCAGCTGCTGGTTCTGGAACACGAGTTACACTACTTACTACCGACATTTGATAATTCCTATAACATGTCACCGCTACATTACAGCAGCGAATCACGTAACAACGAAGACAATGGATAATTCTACAGCGGAACTTCAGGGCAAAGTCATACATAGGTACGACGACCAGCGAAGCGAGGACGAGTGTTAGGTTACTGGAGCACCACTACGCGCGAGCCGGGCGAGGTAAGCGAGCGTGCCGCGGCAGCGGCCGGCGATACACCAAAAGAAAAATAGGCCAAATCCAATCACAAACTTTCGCTGTAGAATTATTCGTTGTGTTGATATTTCGTCGTTACGTGTACCACTAGCAGTAACGCACTGAACAACACATTGATCGTTGTAAAGCTCCCTCTCACCGAGTGTTGAAACTAGCGCGTCATTAAATCTAAAGGACATTTGCTTCTTGCTGCTTTATTACTATTTTAATTATTATTTTTTGTACTCGCGTCCTTACGAAGTAATAACACGGCTGCCGTATTCTTGACTATCTATGGTGCGACTGTATTTTAAAAATACCTGGTACGTTAGGTGCCTACCTACAGACATCTTGAAGGGCAGAGAATGTCAAAATCTCTAAAACCGGAAAATTTTAAATAGCCGACATCAAATAATACCAAGTATTACCACGTTTTACTTACGTAAACAAGCAAAATAACTTCGTCGTGAAGTTACTGACAATTGTGGCTGCACTTTTTGTGATAATTAGTTTTAGTAAATAAGTACTGATCGTCGACAGTTTTGGTTGCAGGTGCATACTATAAAAATGGATCTTTGTGATTCGTTGTACAAGCTTTATATTAAGGTGTGTAATTACGTAACATGGTGCGTCTGATCGTCTGTGTCATCATAACAATGAACCGAATGTTTTCCTACTACACTATATTTGTTCGATAACACTGATCTAATTAAATAAACACTACTTACATCACGTTTAAAAACCATTTCATTACGGACCGTAGCGCATATTATTCAACTTGTTTTCGGATTCGTTTATATTCGTGAGGAATTGGAAATTAATTACGATAATAATAAACAAATACCATTGTTATTAGAGAGGAATAGATCGTTCATTTGTATGGAGTGTCGGGGTGTGCCGACATTAGGAAAACTAAACTAGATAGCGCCACATGAACGTTTTTTTTTAAATTACATACATAGATCCTGGCCCCTAACTAGGAATCCCTATATTTAGGGCACCAGGAACTATGAGGACCGTGGTCCCACAACACACACACACAAAACAAATTCTTGCGCTTTTCTTTTCTTTTTATGCACAAACATTTGTCCTGTCGCGGGAATCGAACCCGCAACCTCAGTGGTGTATAACGTGTGTCTAGCTCGCCATAATATTGTTAGGTGTAGGTACGGATATAAATTAGGCATGTTATTATTTTAGTAATGAATTGCTAAATCGGCTCGACGCAACCATTAATTAATACTTAATTAGTACTTCGAGAAACAAACTGAACATCACGTGCATGTTATTACCGACAGCAACACCTACCTACCTATAGAAGCAGTCAAGAACATTCAGATAACATTTGTACCAAACTTATGAACAATAATATGAACCGGGGTGTGATAACAGACGCGTCATATATTTAAATAAATATGCGCGTGGGCGGTTCCAAACGTTATCAGCAAAATGAGAAATACATTTTGAAAAGTATACTTATGTATTCGGATGAGCCAGCCTTCGAAACGTTTAAAAAATATATCTTGCGGCAGATGGAAAAAATAACCGCCGGAATTATTGGACAACACTCCGCGCTCGTCACACTGGGACCAGCTCTTGACTAACAATGCCAGTAGTTTCCGTTGAGGCAGCGTGCCTTCCAACCGGAACACAGCAATGTTGCAGTACACTGCTCGGAGGCCGAATATCAAGCAAACGTATGGCAGTTCCCGAGACTGGAGTCCCACAGGAGTGGGTTCCGAGATGCTCCCTGCACGTACCTGGCACTCGACCTCCACGTAGCCGTCCTCGCGCGCCTTCAGCAGCTGCCGCCCGCAGTAGTAGCGCAGCACGTCGTCCGCCGTGCACACGCAGCCGCCCGGGCACGCGCCCGGCCCGGCCCCAGTGCCGCCGGCGGCTGCCAGCGCGCACGCCGCCGACAGCGCGGCCGCCAGCCAGGCCCCCGCGCGCATCATCCGCCCATCACTGGGGACAAACTCCTCATTATTATCACCTCGTCTCCATCTCTTATTCATTGTAACTGTAGCTATTTAGGAACAATTGTGATGAGGCAGATTGTTGGTATTGCCACAGAATACTAAGGGACAGAAGCATCACTCCGCAAAGTTAAACAAATAAATTTAAACAAATAGCGACTCTTGCTATGACGCAATAAAATTCAATTCAGCTCGCGTAGCGCTGCATACCTACCAGTCATATTAACCTATAGAGCGCGTCTCTTTCTATCGCGCCGCTCTTATCTCTTCTGACGCGGCACGTGTAAAGACGCGCGACCCGCCGTCGGTGTCCGGCTATGTACTTGCAGCTTCGTGCCTACAGTGCGGAGTGCGCTAGGCCTGGTAATAGTGGGGTGTAGCGGTGCAAGTCCGAATTCATACACTACACAATAATGTATTAATTAAGGTGTTTCAAAACGCGTTTTTCTTCTTCGTCTTCTTAATCCGACTACTTCTGTCTTTTAAACGATTCCCAAACGCGTTGTTGAGCGAGCGCGAGCGAAGCGAGGACTTTCGTTTCGTTACGTGTCATGGAAGTTGAAGGCACTCTCGTCCATTTTATATGTGTGTGTCTACCTATACTTGATTGGCGATGCGATGTCTCTCGTGGGTGGGAAGCGTGTTGTTCGGATCGTAATGAAATTTGACATAGGATTTTCCATGGCCTGGCGTTGTTGTAATTAAAGGATATACATAAAGGTTCAAAAAGTGGATATCACACGGTGGCAGCTTGAAGAGAACCACTATTATTACAGTATTGAACGAAGCATCTTCTACAGAAGTTGTAATATAACATTAAAAATACGATTCTCGACATGAACGAAAACATCACACCCTGTGCTAGAATCCAGAACACAGTCCCGTTCTTGTCCTGTGTTAGTAGTTCCTGGAGCGCTCGCTCGCGGCACAGCCGGCACTACTGTTCTCGTTTCATACATAATTCTCGACATGAACGAAAACATCACACCCTGTGCTAGAATCCAGAACACAGTCCCGTTCTTGTCCTGTGTTAGTAGTTCCTGGAGCGCTCGCTCGCGGCACAGCCGGCACTACTGTTCTCGTTTCATACATAATTCTCGACATGAACGAAAACATCACACCCTGTGCTAGAATCCAGAACACAGTCCCGTTCTTGTCCTGTGTTAGTAGTTCCTGGAGCGCTCGCTCGCGGCACAGCCGGCACTACTGTTCTCGTTTCATACATAATTCTCGACATGAACGAAAACATCACACCCTGTGCTAGAATCCAGAACACAGTCCCGTTCTTGTCCTGTGTTAGTAGTTCCTGGAGCGCTCGCTCGCGGCACAGCCGGCACTACTGTTCTCGTTTCATACATAATTCTCGACATGAACGAAAACATCACACCCTGTGCTAGAATCCAGAACACAGTCCCGTTCTTGTCCTGTGTTAGTAGTTCCTGGAGCGCTCGCTCGCGGCACAGCCGGCACTACTGTTCTCGTTTCATACATAATTCTCGACATGAACGAAAACATCACACCCTGTGCTAGAATCCAGAACACAGTCCCGTTCTTGTCCTGTGTTAGTAGTTCCTGGAGCGCTCGCTCGCGGCACAGCCGGCACTACTGTTCTCGTTTCATACATAATTCTCGACATGAACGAAAACATCACACCCTGTGCTAGAATCCAGAACACAGTCCCGTTCTTGTCCTGTGTTAGTAGTTCCTGGAGCGCTCGCTCGCGGCACAGCCGGCACTACTGTTCTCGTTTCATACATAATTCTCGACATGAACGAAAACATCACACCCTGTGCTAGAATCCAGAACACAGTCCCGTTCTTGTCCTGTGTTAGTAGTTCCTGGAGCGCTCGCTCGCGGCACAGCCGGCACTACTGTTCTCGTTTCATACATAATTCTCGACATGAACGAAAACATCACACCCTGTGCTAGAATCCAGAACACAGTCCCGTTCTTGTCCTGTGTTAGTAGTTCCTGGAGCGCTCGCTCGCGGCACAGCCGGCACTACTGTTCTCGTTTCATACATAATTCTCGACATGAACGAAAACATCACACCCTGTGCTAGAATCCAGAACACAGTCCCGTTCTTGTCCTGTGTTAGTAGTTCCTGGAGCGCTCGCTCGCGGCACAGCCGGCACTACTGTTCTCGTTTCATACATAATTCTCGACATGAACGAAAACATCACACCCTGTGCTAGAATCCAGAACACAGTCCCGTTCTTGTCCTGTGTTAGTAGTTCCTGGAGCGCTCGCTCGCGGCACAGCCGGCACTACTGTTCTCGTTTCATACATAATTCTCGACATGAACGAAAACATCACACCCTGTGCTAGAATCCAGAACACAGTCCCGTTCTTGTCCTGTGTTAGTAGTTCCTGGAGCGCTCGCTCGCGGCACAGCCGGCACTACTGTTCTCGTTTCATACATAATTCTCGACATGAACGAAAACATCACACCCTGTGCTAGAATCCAGAACACAGTCCCGTTCTTGTCCTGTGTTAGTAGTTCCTGGAGCGCTCGCTCGCGGCACAGCCGGCACTACTGTTCTCGTTTCATACATAATTCTCGACATGAACGAAAACATCACACCCTGTGCTAGAATCCAGAACACAGTCCCGTTCTTGTCCTGTGTTAGTAGTTCCTGGAGCGCTCGCTCGCGGCACAGCCGGCACTACTGTTCTCGTTTCATACATAATTCTCGACATGAACGAAAACATCACACCCTGTGCTAGAATCCAGAACACAGTCCCGTTCTTGTCCTGTGTTAGTAGTTCCTGGAGCGCTCGCTCGCGGCACAGCCGGCACTACTGTTCTCGTTTCATACATAATTCTCGACATGAACGAAAACATCACACCCTGTGCTAGAATCCAGAACACAGTCCCGTTCTTGTCCTGTGTTAGTAGTTCCTGGAGCGCTCGCTCGCGGCACAGCCGGCACTACTGTTCTCGTTTCATACATAATTCTCGACATGAACGAAAACATCACACCCTGTGCTAGAATCCAGAACACAGTCCCGTTCTTGTCCTGTGTTAGTAGTTCCTGGAGCGCTCGCTCGCGGCACAGCCGGCACTACTGTTCTCGTTTCATACATAATTCTCGACATGAACGAAAACATCACACCCTGTGCTAGAATCCAGAACACAGTCCCGTTCTTGTCCTGTGTTAGTAGTTCCTGGAGCGCTCGCTCGCGGCACAGCCGGCACTACTGTTCTCGTTTCATACATAATTCTCGACATGAACGAAAACATCACACCCTGTGCTAGAATCCAGAACACAGTCCCGTTCTTGTCCTGTGTTAGTAGTTCCTGGAGCGCTCGCTCGCGGCACAGCCGGCACTACTGTTCTCGTTTCATACATAATTCTCGACATGAACGAAAACATCACACCCTGTGCTAGAATCCAGAACACAGTCCCGTTCTTGTCCTGTGTTAGTAGTTCCTGGAGCGCTCGCTCGCGGCACAGCCGGCACTACTGTTCTCGTTTCATACATAATTCTCGACATGAACGAAAACATCACACCCTGTGCTAGAATCCAGAACACAGTCCCGTTCTTGTCCTGTGTTAGTAGTTCCTGGAGCGCTCGCTCGCGGCACAGCCGGCACTACTGTTCTCGTTTCATACATAATTCTCGACATGAACGAAAACATCACACCCTGTGCTAGAATCCAGAACACAGTCCCGTTCTTGTCCTGTGTTAGTAGTTCCTGGAGCGCTCGCTCGCGGCACAGCCGGCACTACTGTTCTCGTTTCATACATAATTCTCGACATGAACGAAAACATCACACCCTGTGCTAGAATCCAGAACACAGTCCCGTTCTTGTCCTGTGTTAGTAGTTCCTGGAGCGCTCGCTCGCGGCACAGCCGGCACTACTGTTCTCGTTTCATACATAATTCTCGACATGAACGAAAACATCACACCCTGTGCTAGAATCCAGAACACAGTCCCGTTCTTGTCCTGTGTTAGTAGTTCCTGGAGCGCTCGCTCGCGGCACAGCCGGCACTACTGTTCTCGTTTCATACATAATTCTCGACATGAACGAAAACATCACACCCTGTGCTAGAATCCAGAACACAGTCCCGTTCTTGTCCTGTGTTAGTAGTTCCTGGAGCGCTCGCTCGCGGCACAGCCGGCACTACTGTTCTCGTTTCATACATAATTCTCGACATGAACGAAAACATCACACCCTGTGCTAGAATCCAGAACACAGTCCCGTTCTTGTCCTGTGTTAGTAGTTCCTGGAGCGCTCGCTCGCGGCACAGCCGGCACTACTGTTCTCGGTTCATACATAATTCAGTTTGAGCGTTCTAATCGTATGTACACAGTAAGTCGTCACCTAGAAGCCTACATCTGAGCCCTAGGTCAGCATTGACCCCACGCGACACGTCTCGTGTCAGACCGTGTCGCGTCTGGTGCCAATCATAGACAGTTTTCCTCCTTTCAACGGAAGTACCTAGGTGTATTTATTTACTTATACGAGCAACAAGAGTTGGGTTTAAATTATTCTCGGAGCTGCCGCCCAAACTTTAGACAACGCGGAAGAGCATGAAGTTCGACTTTTTGAACATAAATATGGAACCGATTTTGATTATCATTTTATATTTTATTGGCTTAAGGCACAAAATATAGACTAGTCTATATTCTGTACTGAGGTGCCTTACTCCGGTAGCAGCTAAAAACGAAATATCAATAAACCCTTTTTCTGTGGTCCACACAAACGAATAAGCGGGCAAAAGCTAGTGTAGTTATAAAATTGTCAAAGCTCTCCATTGCGGTATGGTTCTCCCTAGTCTTTCTAAACGAAGCGAAGTGTTTGTTCCTCACTTCCGGTTCTGCAGCGACCGGTGTAGCGTGCCGTCCGTCGGTCCACAGCACAAACATTGTGCGCAGTAACAACTTGTAACTAAATAATAATGCACTGTATCTGATAAGAAGCGCTGTGCGGTGGGCGGCGCGGCGGCGCGACGGCAGCGGCGCGGCGGCGGCACGGCGCGGCTTCTGCTCCAACAGAGCAGACATCACGAATTTATTTAGTGCTAATCTAATACGTACCTAGTGTACCTACGTCATGCATGCACACTGCGGCAGAACTATTGACAACAGTTGCCCTTTCAGGAAGTCCAACAAGAGTTTTGTCAGCCTATGGTGAAGTGGTTCAACAAGTCGTGTCATAACGGCGGTTGTGGACTCAATTCCCACAACAGGCAAAATTGCTCACAGAAAAATTATTATTTTATGCAAACGAATCAACCAATCAATCGTCATTCAGTTACATACAAAAAAAACTGGGCAATGAGCCGAGCAAGTCGTTTGCCTGATTGTAAGCGCCATAGCTGACCATAACAATTGTATGCTGCATACTACATTGCGCTCATCACCCCGAGACATCAGATATTAAGTCTCATATACCCAGTAATTGCACTGCCTACAATACCCTTCAAACCGGAACAAACCGGAACGCAGAGCTATTTTTGTGGTATTAAAAGTTCTGAGTGGCCCTGCAATTATTATAGGCAGGCGTGGCGCTTACCATCAGGCGAACGACTAGCTCGTCTCATAAATCAGTTTCATCAGAAAAAAATTTCAATATAAAAATCCCCGGAGAGAAGGCCGACACATGCGTACCTAACAACTCAGAATACGCAGCAGTGCTTAGTATAACCAATCTCCCGCGCCGCGCCGCGCCGCGGTCCACTTCAAGGCTTTCTGACCAAATCAACATGGAGATATGGCTTCGCAGTCGGACATCCCAACGATGCAATATCAAACTAGTCGTTGAGTAGTGTTGTCTGCGCCGACGAGAGGCCCCTCCACCTGCTCACGGAGATAGCATATTATTCCCGCATTATTGCTATAGGCAATTAGCCAGCGAACGACTGAAACAAAGTTCGGGGACTTCCAGCTGGCGCCGGCGGCGTGTTTCGGAAACGTTTAGTTGTGCTCATATTTGCCGCCTGTTTGAATAGTGCAGCACTACTATTGAAGCGGAACTAGTCATGTGCATTACTCCTATTTGTCAAGAATTTGATTAGCATGCGAAATATTCTTGTTTAGCACGCTATATTCCACTATAAAGAGAAAACAAAAGAGCGAGAGTGGCTCAGTGCGACTTTGGATCCGACGCACCCGAGTTAGAATCCCGCTATCCCCGCACCACTGACTTTTAAGTTATGTGCGGATTTTAATACTCGCTCTAAAAACGGTAAAAAAAACATCGTGAGGAAACCGGCGCGCGGCGTGTCCAAGAATTTATTACAAAAATTCAAGGACATGTGCTATCAATCAATCTGATTATAAGCCATACTCTGGAAGAAGGCCCGCGTCCCAGCCACAAAATATGACCAGTCTATATTTTGTGTCCTAGCGGTGGGATCGTAATGGGCTGAAGATGATTATGATACCTACTATTGCTATGTTTGTTTCTGTCCCTCCGCCCTCCGCCCTCCGCCCTCCGCCCAGAACTCACATTTCGATAAATAGTTGTACCTCCCAAATGAGAAGTGACCAAACTAGCCGAGCTCTCTAGTCGTATTAGCCACACGCAGGATTCTCTGTATAGTTTTAATAACCCGGTTGTGGTCGCAGTTCGCCTTAATTCCACATATATTTTTATAGCTTTTAAGCACGGATCTACGAGCTTGACTGAGTTTTTAGTGTGGTGTGAGAGCGAGTGTAGCCCGGTGGGAGAACGTGCAACTTTCGATCGGATGCAACCGAGTTCGAATCCCGACTTTCTTAAGTTATGAGCGGCACCATCATAGTCATTGACAAATATTACATCAAAGATCGTAGTCAAACCGCCGCCGGCGCGCGGCGCCGCACAGGTACCGACGGCGCGAACATACAGGTGTACAGTAGGTGCTCACTTATCGCACGCAGACCGGAATATTGTATCGTTAGTCGATATGTTTGATGAGTCACTCATTGACCGCACACTCACCTCGTATCACTTCACGTCTAGAATACACGGATGAGGGAAACCAACACTAAATCCAATATTGAAAATCATTAGCAATATTAATAATAATTCATTTTTTAACAAAAAACGAACTCCAATAGAATTCTGATGTATCTTCGAAGTCTGCGGTCGAATATCGATGAAATGTGGAATGCATGAGTGAATCTGAACCCAACGCAAAAATAATTTTCCAAATCAGTTTGTAAATGACGAAGTAATCGCGTAACGAACATACAAAAAAACATGCAGTCGAATTGAGTACCTCCTCCTTTTTGATCCTTTTCGGTTATAAAATAAATAAATAACGCCCAACGATCACATACATAGATCCTGGCCCTTAACTGGGATTCCCTGTATCTAGGGCACCAGGAACTATGAGGACCATGGTCCCACAACACCCAGACACGAAACAAATGCTTGCGCTTTTTTTTTCTGTGCACAAACATTTGTCCCGTCGCGGGAATCAAACCCGCAACCTCAGTGATGTATGATATTTTAGCCAACCTGCCCAACCACTACACCACAGAGGCTGCCAAGGTTAAAAATACACTTTCGTGACGTGGCGTGGCGTGGCGTGGTTGCATAGTTGAATACGTGGAACAACTCCGGGAGCAAATAAAAATTACATATTCCAAGAACAACACCAAACAAGAAAGTCAAAACATTGATCGGTGTTGTTTGTGGAATCAGCATAGAGTATTTTTTTCTTACATTTAGCTGAATGACGACGAGCTGGTCTTTCGCCTGATCGTAAGCAACACGCCTGCCCATAACAGTAACAGCACCACCCAGAGCTTTGTTTTGCAAAATCTTGCGCGGCGCTGCACTGCGCTCGTCACCCTGAGACAATTAGCTGTTAGGACTAATAATTAATCCCAGTAATTGCGCTGGATACAATACCCTTCATCCCGAAACTATTCAGTCGTTCAGCAGTTCATTCAGTTATTCAGCCGCCAAGCAGTAATGCTTGCGCATTACTGCTTGGCGGCTGAATAACTGGCAAAGCGGTGGTACCCACCCAGACGGCCTCTCGCATACGAGAAACCTACCACTAGTAATTCCAAATTTGGAAGTGGTGCTACTCGACGGATGCTCTTCTAAATATGTAGATGCCAGTAGTACAGACTCACTGAGTAGTCTGTGGTCTCGTGACTCCGCTCGTGCTACGTATTTATAGAATAGTTGCAGTAGAAGGAATGTGGCGCTATTCGTTTAACTGCTACCTGTTCAGGTTAACGTTTGCGTGAAATAGCTTTAGTGCTATTCATATAGATAGATAGCACAGATAGATAGATATTCACCTTAATCATAGACATTAAGTACAAGTTAAATGTTTACAATGCAATGGTGTAACAATGGGCGGTCTTATCGCTCAAAGCGATCTCTTCCAGACAAACTTTGGATGGAGACGAATAACGGCACATAGACGGACGGTAATATTAAATATTATACATAATATGATAGCTCGTTAAAGTACTTTTGAACGGACGACGCGACGGTGATTGTAATACAGATTCAAGATTCATTTATTTGCATAAAATACAGGTACCAGGCAGATGTTAAATAAATACAATCAGGAACTAAGCCGTACTTTGCCAATGTGGTGCGCCAATATTATACCGGGAATACAATTAAAAAATTGAATATTAATACTATTGAACACACATTATAATTAAATTAATACAACTACAATTGCCAGAGATTAATAGATAAGTAAATTAGTAGGTATTATTCGAATGAATTCATTTGACCATGACAAACTATATAACTATTTGTAAATAAATTATATCAATATCATTTTATTGATGATGTCATATCAGCTGAATAAATGTCGCATGTCAACAATTTGATAATTTCTATTTGAATAATTCCGAGACAGTGTAGACACACTTATTGAACAGCCACAGTGTGAGTGTCCTCCTGAATCTACATCAATAGACATGCTCAGGGCTCACATGTGACATTAAATATAACATCTCATTAATTATACATACATGTGACTACATAAACAAACTTAATGTATATGTATGTATGCGTATACGTTATATTGAGATGCGTGCTCTCGGTGGACTTCATCATGTTCTGCAGTAGGTACGCTGCCTGTGCGTATGCATCGTTATTCAAAACACGTGTGCTCGAGGTGAAACCCCAAACATTCAATCAGAGTGTATTGTAACTTATATTTAGTTGCTTGTCTGACGCGGGGACAGCAGAGTAACTACAGGCAGGTGGCGGCGGCGCCGGCGGCGCGTACAGAGTACGTACAGGCAGGCGGCGGCGGCGGCGCGTACAGAGTACGTACAGGCAGGCGGCGGCGGCGGCGCGTACAGAGTACGTACAGGCAGGCGGCGGCGGCGGCGCGTACAGAGTACGTACAGGCAGGCGGCGGCGGCGGCGCGTACAGAGTACGTACAGGCAGGTGGCGGCGGCGGCGCGTACAGAGTACGTACAGGCAGGTGGCGGCGGCGGCGCGTACAGAGTACGTACAGGCAGGTGGCGGCGGCGGCGCGTACAGAGTACGTACAGGCAGGTGGCGGCGGCGGCGCGTACAGAGTACGTACAGGCAGGTGGCGGCGGCGGCGCGTACAGAGTACGTACAGGCAGGCGGCGGCGGCGGCGGCGGCGGCGGCGTACCTACACGTAATGCACTACACTTGTGCTTGTTGCCAACATAGCTGACTTGTGGTAGGTCTCTCGTATGCGGGAGGCCGACTGGACAGGTACCACCGCTTTGCCAGTTATATTGCCGCCCAGCACTAGTGCGCAAGCATTACTGTGCTCCGGTTTGAAGAGCATTGTAGCCAACGAAATTACTGGGCATGTGAGACTTAATATCTGATGTCTCGGGGTGATGAATGCAGTGCTACGCAGTGCTTTTTATGGTATCAAAAGTTCTGGGTGGCAGTGCAATTGTAATGGGCCGGCGCGGCGCTTACCATCAGGCGAACGACTCGCTCGTCTCATCACTCAGTTCCACACAAAGCAAATTTCACTATCGGCCAGACTCTCCTGATTACAACTCTCCCACTGCAGCATGTAACTACACTATGACATTTCAGTACGATGTCTCACCAAGGATTTCAATAACATGAACAGAGGAAGGAAGCTCAATGTCAAACTGGTTAGTTAGACATGGAACTACAGTGTACACTTATTATAGAAATTTCTCAAATTATTTTTTTGCGATGAGTCAAACGAAAACAATGTTTATAAATAGTCCGCCGCCGCGCACTATCAGCGTCCGTGTGAGAGCAGTGCAGTGCGCCGATAGCAGCGTGGTTACTGCGGCGCGGCTGCGGCCGAACACACGCACCTCACCTGCCTCACTACGACGACACGATGGCGTTTTAGATGAAGCGTCACGGCGCACATTTTTATCTTCTTTCTATACTATTATATAATTGTAAGCTTGAATGTTCGTTACCTATGGACTCAAACAATGCTTAACGGATTTAAATTAAGTTTTCAGGGTGTGCTAGCATAAGTCCCAACTTGGATCATACAATGTTATGGAAAAATTGGTTGGGTCATTACAAAGATAAAACTTGATCTCCTCGTAGTACGCGCTCTCTTATAATAGGGAGGTCTTGCTAAAGAGGTCTTCGAAAGAAGACGACTATGGCTTCGTTTGTCGTGTACGCAGACGAAGTCGCGGGACAAGCTAGTGTAATAAGTAGCAAATTGAGCAGGTTCTACACCCGGCGGCGGCCGCAGTGGCAACAACAAAGCGACGCGCCCGCCCGTTACAACTGCAGTGCCACCCAGAACCTTCTGCTAAATGTTGTAGCACTAAATCTTATAGCAATGTATCCTAGTGCCCAGTAATTTCACTTGAAACAGTGCCTTTCAACCCGGAACAGTGACCACGTCGCTTGCACACTACTGACGGAGGTGACGTCAGGACCAACGAACGATATGTTCGCCGGAAACAACTGGTTAGTGTCCAGGTCTCCTACTCGCTGTCCACGATAAAGCAGATGCTTCACTTATTGTAACCATTTGCAAAAAACAAACAGAACAACCTGTCCTTATGTTAAGTATCTAGTTTTAAATAACTGATGAATCGACCACGTAGGTACCTTTTGTTCTGAGTAATTACGTGGCGAGTAGGGATTGCAATTCCGGGATATCGGGATCCCGCATATATTTTGCGGGGATAATGTCGGTCGAAAATTTCGCGGGATCCCGCTGGACTGGCGGGATCCCGCTGGACTGGCGGGATTACAGAGAAGCGTTATCACTGACCACTTTCCAAGAGGAAACAGTACTTTAGAAAAGAGGGTATCACGCATTGTGTCAAAAAATGGTTTTCAATTCAGAGTTTTATGTACCTCGTCTGATTTACGAGATCTCTTTAAAGCCGGGGGCTATAACTTAGCAAAATCGCCTAATTCTTCCAAATTAATGGTTATGAATAACGGCACGACTCTAAACATGACCGTTTCTCAATATTATTATATTGTAAAGCCAAAAGAGAGCCACCACAGCTTTACCCTCACAGTCGACGAATGGAAGTCTACGAGAAACAGGCGCTTTATGTCTAAAAGTATTAACAAACCGTTTTAAATGCACCAACAAGCTTGTTTGATATGGGCTAAAATTAAAAGCATCAAAACGAGGTGTATAAGTCTTTATTAAGATCGATTTCAGAGTCAGTCTAAGTCCACTCTGCTGGATCCCGCAAGCACCTGCATCCAGCGGCACTGAGATGATTCCGTCCCGCAAATATCTGGGTTACTTTCCCTAGTGACGAGCCACTCCGCGCCACACGGTGCGTACCACACGCACTGTATATTATACTCTATGAACACTATCTATGGACACTATAATAATGCTGAATATTCGACAAATTTTGCAGACTTGCGTGGGCGGGCGGCTGCCAAACTGCGGGTCGCGGGTTCACGGTCGTGATTAGCTTTGCATACGACGCGAGCGACGCGACGCGACGCGTACGCCTGTTCTTACGACTATTTGGAAGATAGAGATATACTGTCGCGTAGTGTTGAGGTGAAAAGTTGATGAAAGGTGAGGGGTTTGATTCCCACAACAGCAGTAGGTCACTTGTATTTATTTGTTTATTATTAATTGCATTCATGTACATATATTTATCATGTAGGTCTTAAATTACATCTTATGTTGGTACATGAGCCCTGTAAGGGCGTTTGCAAGTCAGTGCGAGAGTACATTTAGTCATTTTAATTTATATTGATTTATGTTTTATTAAAGTCAGTATATTTTATATGTCAGTATAGTGTCACGGAATTGAGTCATTTTTTTTCCACATGCTTGTCAGTTTTGAATTCATCTACGGAATAATAACATTTTTTAATTAGATAAGATTTAAGTTTTCTGCAGAACACGTTGTATCTAGTTTCGTTTTTTAGGTATTCAGGGATTTTGTTGTATATTAATCTAAAATTTGGACTTTTTCCTAATATTTGTAAATTTGTTGTAGGTAACTTTAGTTTGTTGCGATTTCTTCTATTATAATTTTCATTAATTTCACTATTATGTATACTTCAGTGTTGTGTGTATACTTCACCGAAGTTTAAATAAATAAATATTTGTAGAAAGTGGTCGCTGCGAGACGCGATAACACTCGTTTTTTCTTGTTTTACTGATGTGCACTTTATGTTGTATTGCGTTGTTAATAAAGTGACGCGTCGACGTCTCAGTTCGTAGAACACATTGATTGAACGCGGGGTTCCGATCTCGCCGAAACCTTGATTAATTTATTTCGCAGTTTTCCTCGAGCAGCTCCGATCTGCACCGATCAGATCACGCAACATTCATTTCTAGTTCTGTTGCAGAACTCCGGTGTGTAACTGCCGCGCCGCGCCGCACCGCGCCGCGCCGCGCGCTACTCTGGCGTGCGGTTTTTTCTGAACGGAACCTCTTTCCAGCAGCAAAGGTCAAAGTGTCTACTGCTGTGAACATACGAAGTAGGCGACGCGACGCGAATCATAAACAACTATAACACAATAATTAGTAGGTAAGTAAGTAGGTATAGTTTTTGAACAATCAGCTTGTGTTGACTCAGACATTCCTCCGTTTATAGGAATGGAAAACGTTTTTCTCAATTAAATGTAAATAACTAGAAGTAGGTTGTGTACAACAGCTACGTAGCAGTAAAGTCGAGACATTTATTTTATTGCGTTCGTGTACGATTGTCGACCGAACAAATGTTCACCAAAATTTGTAGGAAAAAATAATGAAGTACCTAAAGTTTGGGCGACTTTCTCAAAATAATGAAGTACCTAAAGTTTGGGCGACTTTCTCAAAATAATGAAGTACCTAAAGTTTGGGCGACTTTCTCAAAATAATGAAGTACCTAAAGTTTGGGCGACTTTCTCAAAATAATGAAGTACCTAAAGTTTGGGCGACTTTCTCAAAATAATGAAGTACCTAAAGTTTGGGCGACTTTCTCAAAATAATGAAGTACCTAAAGTTTGGGCGACTTTCTCAAAATAATGAAGTAACTAAAGTTTGGGCGACTTTCTCAAAATAAAAATTAAATAATAAAAACGCAATTCCTAAATTCAACTAAGTTCCTTGACGAACAGTCAAGGAACTTAGTTGAATTCTCTTGTGTGGTCGTCAAGTATATAATAAATTCGTAATTAATCATTAAAATACATGGTTAACTGTCTTATTTTGAGACTAAGGAAAGTGCATAGTTATTAAAATAAAATTAAAATTATTTATTTTTGATAAATTTATAGCTGTACCCTTTGGCTGTACTATTAACAATATATATACACAGTCAGGTCATAAGTATTGTCACACAGTAAAAACTTTTCTTTTAGAATGCTGGCCACAAAAACGTTTATTGAATTCGAATTTCGAATTGTTCATGAAAATAAAAATGTATACTTTTTAGAATTTTACTCATTTTTAAATATGGAGTGGACGCTTAAAGAAGACCGTGTTGCAGTTATTGCGTTGCATCGTTGCGGTTACGCGCCAATTCAAATTTTTGACATACTGAAAAATTTGAATATAACCAAAAGATTCGTTGATCGTACCATCAAACGATACAATGAAGACTCTAGTGTAGATGACAGGTCAAGAAGTGGTCGCCCTCGGTCTGTTAGGACTCCAGCAGTGATAAAAGCTGTGAAGGCGCGAATTCAAAGAAATCCCAAACGTAAGCGGAAACTGTTGGCCCTTCAGATGGGGTTAAGCAGAACCACGGTGAAAAGGGTGTTAAATGAAGACTTAGGGCTTCGGGCATATCGAAGAAAAACAGGACATCGTTTAAATGCTCGTCTAATGGACCTGAGACTGAAGAGATGCCGCGCTTTGTTGAAGCGGGAAAAAAAATCGGGAAATTCTTTTTTCGGATGAAAATTTTTTTACCGTAGAAGAGAGCTACAACAAACAAAATGATAAGGTGTACGCACACAGTAGTGAAGAAGCGAGCAACCGTATTCCGCGTGTCCAACGAGGTCATTTTCCATCCTCGCTCATGGTATGGTTGGGAGTTTCTTATTGGGGCTTAACAGAGGTACATTTTTGTGAGAAAGGTGTAAAAACGAATGCAGTTGTTTATCAAAATACAGTCCTGACGAACCTTGTAAAACCTGTTTCTCATACCATGTTCAATAACAGGCACTGGGTATTCCAACAAGATTCGGCGCCAGCTCATAGAGCGAAGAGCACACAAGACTGGCTGGCGGCGCGTGAAATCGACTTCATCCGGCACGAAGACTGGCCCTCCTCCAGTCCAGATTTGAGTCCGTTAGATTACAAGATATGGCAACACTTGGAGGAAAAGGCGTGCTCAAAGCCTCATCCCAATTTGGAGTCACTCAAGACATCCTTGATTAAGGCAGCCGCCGATATTGACATGGACCTCGTTCGTGCTGCGATAGACGACTGGCCGCGCAGATTGAAGGCCTGTATTCAAAATCACGGAGGTCATTTTGAATAAACTTTATTGTCATAAGAATCTATGTTTTGTTAAGTTCATTTTGGTATATAAATGGTTATATAATGAATAAACTTGTTTCAATTATTTTATATTAAACATATGACAGAATTTATGACCTGACTAGGTAGAATTAATAAATACTGACCTCAAAGCAATAATTTAGTTGTACTGTAATAAAATATACCAAACCGATCGATAGCTCTGTTTGATAGTCTGCGGCTGCATAATCACCTAAGTACCTAGCTATGTATCTTATTAATTCATTATTTGAGCACAGGATACTAAGGGACTGTTGATTTGATTGATGGTTTGAGTGAACAAGCGCGGGCGATGCCTCACATCACACCGCCGCCGGCCACGGCCTCCGCGCCGCGCCGTCCGAGGGGTGCCAGATGTTTTTATGTTACATAGTGATAGCTAGTCGTTCGCCTCATGGTAAGCGCCACTGCCATACCAATTGCAGTGCCACCCAGAACTTTTAATAGCATAAAAAGCACTGCATTGCGCTCATCACCCCGAGACATCAGATATTAAGTCTCATAGACGTTCTGCTTCGGTCCCTTTTAGAACTCAGTTTGCGACGGTGACCGTCAGAATATAATAGAATGTATTTATTTGCATAAAACGTCGGTTACGTAAAATATATGCAAGTCAGACGGAACGAATGCAAATACCAACTTTACAAACTAAGAAAAATCCCAATCGGTATATTGGTAGGATTTATGTTTCTACAACAACAGTTTAAATATGAACGAACAGTGTTCGCGGGACAGCTGCGCCGCGGGCCGCGGGGCTGGCCGCGCGCGCTGGTCGGCTTGGCGCATCCCACGGCACAGTTTCGGGTCCGTGTGGTGCTACTCAGAAGGGCGCTCTTCGTGCAATACCTCAGTCTCAAAATGCTTATCCAATTTGCTTTCAATTGGATAAAAAATAGCAATAAGTTATTGTTGCTTTACCACATTATTTATCATGTTTTTACATGATGACCAATTCGATAAGTTTATTATTATCATTTGACACCAATATGGCGGTGACCACGTAGGTACTGTCAGCGACAGAAGTACACGAACATTTGTGAATCTTTATTACTATCTATATTACTACACCTTCAATGTTTGCCTTTTTATTAACCTTGCAATGTATGTATGTTTGTCCGGGTGGAATCGTGTGCAAGCTGAAAAAGAACCACTTCCTCCTATCTTTCCGAGTTGAAATTTTGCATACTTGTCAAAGTCCGATGACAATGCAATATTATGGTGACAGCTGATCTGATGATGAAGACGGAAGGTGGGCAATGGAACTGCTCAATGGATAATCGTAAATTGCTAGTGTTTGGACTCATTTTAATCTGCTCGCGGTTCTGATTACGGATTTGTTAAAAGCATATCTTGAAAAATATATTTTTCAACAAAAAAACTTATTTCACTAATTCTTACATTTAGAAAAGCTTGTTAATATCTTGTGCGAATAGAAAAATGCCAAAAATGGCATGTAATTTGTTCAATTCTCTGTATTATTTTCAAATGAACAGGTTGTAAATATTGAGCTACTTATGTCGCTGAGTGTACGTGTCGTCAGTTCGCATTACAATGGACATGTACCTACTGTGCTACAACAACAGATAGTGTTGTGTTGTGTTGTGTAGTACCGTTCGCTTGACATTTGAAGGAGCATTGTTGTCTGACTGCCTGACACATGAATGCAAGGCCTCCCGTCGCGTAACCGGACTTTGATTTCAAGCAGTTTGCAAGTTCGCTGGCTGTGAATGCCGCCGCGCCGTGGTATGGCTAGTTCAGCCGTTAATGAATTAATAGTCCATGCGGTAAGTAAGTACCTGTCTAACAATGCTACAACATCTGAAGTAATCATAATGACAGTAGGAACTAATGTTTCCGGGTATAATCGTGCACAGCGCGTTCTCTAACTATACATCTTGGAATTAACTAGCGACCCGCCCCGGCTTCGTACGGAAGAAAAGGAAGGTTTATATGCATGTACATATGAACCTTCGTCTTGAATCACTCTGTGTATTGATGAAAACCGCATTGAAATCTGTCGCGTAGCTTAAAAGATCTAGGAGTACAGACGTACAGACGGCGGGAAGCGAGTTTGTTTTATACTATGTAGAGATAAGTAGGTATACTTCTACTTCGTAGGAAACTTTAATATCAGAACAAGGTGGAGTGGAGTGGAGTGGTGGCGGAGCACCGCGCGACACTACAGAATACTATAGGAGCCCCTACTTACTCTCATTTTACTAGTCGCTTCGAGTAGACAGCCAAATACTTTATCTGAGACTAGTCGCTACGAATGATTTATTAATATAGAATATAGAATAATATAGAAAGTCTTTTACAAACATGGAGTTACTGGGAATTTATTTACGCAGATTATACTTCCTCCCATAACTGGAGACGAATTCATTTTTTTTATGTAACTGAATGACGAGACGAGCTGGTCGTTTGCCTGATGGTAAGCAATACGGCAGCCCATAACAGTACTAGCACCAACCAGAACTTTGTTTTGAAAAACCTACGCGGCGCTGCACTGCGCTCGTCACCCTGAGACAATTAGTTGTTGAGTCTTATAATGCCCAGTAATTTCACTGGCTACAATGCCCTTCAAACCGGAATACATAATACTCGCGCCCTGCTGCTTGGCGGCTGAACAACTGGCAAGGCAGTGGTACCCACCCAAACGGCTTCTCGCATACGAGAAACCTACGAAAAAATTTAATTACTATAAATGTACCTTTTATAATGTATGTGGCCCTTTCAACCACTATGCCATGAGTGCCTGCTGCCGTCGCGTCGCGTCACGTGACATTCAAGTCAAGAACGCGCGTGTTGTCATGGCAAGCAGTCGAGCAGCCGCCGCCGCTGCCGCCGCCGCCGCCGCCGCCGCCGCCGCCGAGCGGAATAATAACGACGAGTCAGCTAACTAACAGGCCGGTGTTTTGTGAACATGGCAATCTGCTCTGTTTTGTTGAAGCGTCACATTTTCGTAACGTTGCCTACTTCAAACGTTTCACAAGTCATAAATATAATACAAGTAACTACATTTTGTAATATACTATATTCTGTCAAATCCCGTCGTAAGTCATATTTTCCCTCCAAAAGCTTGCAGCCTATAATACCAGATACTTTTAAAATAGATTCTAGAAGTAGGTACGTAGGCTTGAAAGGACTTTATCTGGAGACGCTAAGCAGTTGTTGTTTATTTAGATGATTTTGAACCAATAGGTAGGTCATAATTACTTAAAACAACAGTATTTGGGAATCAAAATAATGTCTATGTAAATATAATATATTATCATAACATGGAACATAGTTCAATATCGTTACATTCCCGTCTGTATGCAGCGGCGGGCGATCCGGCGCCGGTCCAGCGCCGGTCCAGCGCCGGTCCAGCGCCTGTGTGGGTTGCATTGCATCCCAGACAGACGCTACGTAAGCATTTTTAGATTGTAAGCAGGGACTCCAGGCGTTGCCATTTTCAAATTAAATACTTTTATTTTTTAAAACACACTACCGCATCCTCGAGAGTAATCTATATTTAATTTGTTTTTGTTAAGTTATTGTACAATAAAGTGATCAATCAATCAAACATACACAATATTAAACTTTAATCCGTTTCAATAGACGCAATATACCTAGGTATATCCCTTGACACGCGCACGTGATAATAGTAAAGTAACGTCACGCACATGTGACGTGACAACCGGTTCTACAACCTTCTGTCACGCTCGGCCGCGTGGAGTGTACACCTTAGCTCCGTTACGTACAGTAACACCTCCCAACAGTACTACAGATAATATGTAATAAATCATCATCTTCATCACATTCATCGCCACCACCCTCGCCACGCACAAAACAAATGTTTGCTTTTTTTCTATCATCAAACATTTGTTACGTAGGCGTAGCGGGAATCGAACCTGCACTCGACGCGGTATGTGAGATTTGAGCTGACTTGCCCAACCATTACACTACAGAGACTGTTCGTCTTTCTTTTCCATTCCTTACTAGGTATCTAATCCCACAGTTAAGTACAGGCCTCCTCTCCACCTCGCCACCCGTTCCGGTCTAGTGTTTTTCTTATCTTTGAGAGACTGTTAGGTACCTAAAATTTTATCAAATTAAAGCTCCCCGTGCCACGGAACACATAACTGTACTTAGGTACTTATTAATAATAACTTTATATTATTTATTTATACAAAATTATTTTATTTTAAACAGATGTTTGAAGACGCTTGAAGATATTAAAAATATATTTTTGTCGATTATCATCGTAACAAATCCAAAGTAATAAACTAATTATAATAATCTGTTTAGTGCCGTTTTCTTGCCAAGACTTACAACTTACTTAAATTAATCTTGATATGAACTTGAAGGACATTTTTAAGATCTTTGAACTTTCAAACAATGGTTACGTTTTCACTAATTGAAAAAGTAAACAATTCGCATCAGTTTTGGTGTCGGAGTCGGAGCCCACCTCTCGCCGTCCTCACTTACCTCATCGGTGAACCAGTTCAGGGTATGTCCATGATGTCCGTAAAATCCAAAACGCAAATCGCAAGATCCGTGAACTTTTACATTACAACACAACACCAGTTAGTGGCCTCAAAATACACTTTTACGCTCACAACTTGACACAAAACAGATAAATATCGCAAAAATATCTCAGAAAACACTCGTCAAGTTACTTTTTGATAGCACATTATTGACAAAATTCGATTGTTTAGGATTATGTTCGTAATTATTAGCAGTTATTTAATTATTTTAATGACTCGAGAACGGAGCGCGTCACGGCGAATGAATGTCGACACTGTGGTTCGATTCGGTCGGATGCTTTGTGTTGCCAGTGAAACTAGAGAAAACGCTCGCAGTTTTTGCACTAAATCAAAATCAACATCAATAATTTATTTGCAAGAATAATACATATTATATGCTCAGATCTCTATGTTAGTCTGTATGGTATATTCTATGCGCCTCTGTTAATTTAACTTAGTTGTACTTTAATACTGCCTGAAACAAATAAAAAAGCTGCATCGTTTTTAGTAATAAATTAATTAGTGTCTCACTAATTTAAAAATATTATATGTAAATCATAATTACTATTTTAATAATTAAATGCTCATTTCTAATTATCTATTAATTTGATTAATTATTTGATCACTAATTACAGTTTGTTATTACTTAAGGAAACTACTTAATGTTAAGTAATTTCGATAAATTAACAAATAACATGACAATAATATTTAGACGAGAGCGAGTGAGGCTCAGTGGGAGCTCGTGCGACTTTCGATCCGACGCACCCGAGTTCGAATCCCTCTGGCCCTCTGGCCCTCTGGCCCTCTGGCCCCGCACCACTGTCTTTCTTAAGTTATGTGCGGATTTAACACTCGCTCTAAAAACGGTGAAGGAAAACATCGTGAGGAAACCGGCATGTCCAAGAATTTTTCACAAAAAGTCAAGGACATGTGACATCCACCAACCCGCACTGGGCCAGCGTGGTGGATTATGGCCCATTATCTCTCTATGAGAGAAGGCCCTTGTCCCAGTAGTGGGAACGTGATGGGCTGATGATGATGATGATGATGATGAATATTTAGACTGCCCAAAACTAAACTCCATGGCAATCCCCAGCATACTCAGCAAAATTCATAAACTGTACACCCTATTCACTACTACTTGTTAACACGGATGTTCTACACCAACTAAACATGTATCGTCGATACAAACCTTCTTAACATAAAATTAAAGCTCAATTTCCTTTGATTGAAGTACTTTAAAAATGTTGTCAAACAAGACAAGCTCCGACTCAAACGGTAATGTTGCGCCATCTCTATTGCTCAAGTAGTACTGTGTATGCGTCTATCTCTGTCTGCCCCTAGTCTTGTATTCTGTAGTAAGATGCCTCCCGAATACTACACTCGTTCTCGGAACGTTTAGTACGCGAACCGACTCGACTCACGACGCGACGTCATTGATCGTCCTGCGAGATGAATAGATTATGTTTATTTAACGCAAACATTCCTCATGACATGAGTTATGTTCAATTACATTACTTAATTTTTCCCAGATATCATTCTTGATGTATAACTTTTAATTTTCCCGCGCAATATTAAAGAAAATAGACGCCACTTGTAGTAAACAGGGGAGCAATTCCCGTTCAGTAGAGATAATCTCTACAATAGTTTGAATGATGTAGGTACAATATAAATATCTCTAAATAGACATAATACTTGGAAAAACGGATTTTCCTTCGTTATAAAGGTGATAATGGTGATCTCATCGTAGAGATAACCTCAACCGAGTTAGAATTGCCCGCGCGGTTTTTTTTATTAGATATTTAATAATTTGTTGAAGAAATATTAATAATGTTGTAATGGTAATAATAATATGATTTAGTCATACTGTAGTTAAAATGGATGATTCTCTTTTCATTTGTTGTTTTAAAATATAAATTGAAGTAAGTAGTGAGGTAAACCTGTCAGCTACTTAAAATAATTCACAAAACTACTACAGGTAGGTACTTAGTAAAATGAGCATGATTGATGACGGTTGCCGGCTCGCTCGAGTACGTGAGAACGGCTGATACCTATTTGCTGATATCTTAGAGTATACATAACTAGGTATATTAGTTATGTATACCTACTCTAAGGCTGATATCCTTCCCTTCGCCTACTCAACTGATATCAACTGCGGATATTTCCTTCAAGCATTCCCACTTTATGTTAATTTCTGAAAAATATCAAAGAAATCCAATGTCCAACTTCTATCCATAGGATATAAGGATAGAGCGAGTGTGGCTCAGCGGGAACTCGTGCGCCTTTCGATCCGACGCTCATGGGTTTGAATCCCGACTCAGCCCTGCACCAATGACTTATAGTTAAGTGCAGTTTTTGCACGCTCGCTCTAAAAACAGTGAAGGAAAACATCATGATAAAACCCGCTTGCGCGCTTTGGAGTGGTAAGCTCTGGCCGTGGTTGTAACACTACCCACCGAACAAAGCCATGCCGTCAAACGACCTAGTCGTGTTTCGGGATGATGTTCGGTGAACCATCGAGGAGACGGGTCTGAGCAGCCGCTGAACTGCCGTCTCTCTCTAGATCTATGTGCTCCATCTTAGGCAACATCATCGCTTCACATCAGGCGAGATAGTGGCCAAACATAGATCTATTAAGTGTAAAAAAATAAAAATAAAAATAAGAATAAAAAACAATTGAATTGAATTGTCAAAATGGCATTTTGTAAGAATAACGAATCACCGCCACTCGATGACCGGTTCACTGTATGAGCACAGAATAGCCGATAGTGGTGTGAGAGGGACGGGAGATCCGAACCGTACGGCTCCACTAGTTACTTGCACAGAATACTAAGTTACTAGTTACTAGCTAGTCAAATAACAGTTTGTACAGTTTATACGCATCTCATAAACCTTGTTTCAGTTTATGTTTAAATGTTCTATATAATTATAAAAGCGTCATTTTAATAACTAATATAAAAATGATTATGTAAATACCATTTATTAAGTTGTGTTTAAACCCATATCCCGAATTCTCACCGAAGATTTTAATCATATTTTCAAAATCAATTCACTTTAATAATATAACACGGCGGGCAGGATTCAGGGCTCACATTCATTAGATCCGCATAAAATACCGAAACAAACTGATTGGATTGAGGCTCCGATCAAATAGTTGACCATAGAACCTACCTAATACCGACTCGTAATTAAGTACATACATTCGGCTCTCGTACTGTAAACTGAAGCGGCTCGGTCACGTCACGTGACGTGATGTCACGCACTGTCAATATTTTGGCGATTCCCAGAAAACACTGAGTCTAGAGATTTCGGTTTAATAATGTATAGACGGCGCCCAGGCCGGCCCAAAAGAAGATGGAGGGACGATCTGGATGCATACCAAGAAGGTTGGTGTGAGGTGGCGCAGGATAGAGACGGCTGGAGAGACTTGGGGGAGACCTTTGCCCTTTGTGGGACAGCATAGGTTAATATATAATGTATAGTAATACACTTTCAAAGAATTTGGAAATGAGCAATTTTATCAGACAAGATGAAAACTGCCTACTTTGGAGTGGATATTGTACAATATAGAGCGGGAAATTGGGCAAGTCTTTATTCGACGTAGGTACCTACCAGAGTTTGTAAATGTAGGTATATTAATTTGGCCCGAACACGTGACTATTAGCTATTAGTCATTAGTCATTATTCTAAATCATAATCATTTTAAAATGTAATGAAATCAGGCGGGACGTTGCGGAAATTCTTGTCAAATCTGAAAATTATTCTTCAGCGGAATTACACGAGATATATATTGATTGCGATTTAGACGTAATCAATGCAAATGCGTTCAAAATACACGACAGAATCGTTGAACTCCATTTAAATTAAAATGAGTTAGTACATAATTAATAAGTAAAGATATTTAAGGATAATTAAATCAAATGAAACGATGAGATGACTTACCCAAACAATACTCCCATTACACTTTTAAGATGACAGATTAACACATCGATATCGTTCAAGCATTTAAACTAAATAAATTATTTAATACGAACTAGACACTTCTTTTATTATTATTATATTATTTTGATACTTTAAATATATGAATTTTCAAGCTTGTGATAATAAATACAAAACTAAAGTTTATACACTTGTATGAGCCGACCTACAACCAGCCACGGGCTCGTCCTGACGCTTTTATACTTTTCATTAATACCTACTCAGAAAAACCTACAAAGTACTAAAGTTTCAAAGGGTGAGTGCACACCGGATGAGCATATTCTCTCCCTCTCCTATATCTTTTAAGCGTTGAAAATTGTCTTTTCATCTCTCTAAAAATATATTATTAAATACTCGTAGCCACAAAAGATGCAATTTTAAACGTCATATACACATTATACAAATCAATTAAAAACTTTAAAAATTAACTGAAAATAAAAAGACTGAAACAAAAATGTAGGTACACATGTCTACCCATTTCTTTCCCATACTCAAATTGAAGTTCGGGTCCAGAAAAGAAATGCTACAACTGACTCCACCAGTGCTTCGGAAATACTCCCGCTAGAGAAGATAACACCAACAAACTACAAGGGATGTCTTCTTTTTTAATCTTTTAAAATGTTTTAAAATACTAACTAATACTATAGAAATAAATAATTATACTGAACAATGCGTAATGAATTATATTTAACATAACACAATGTCAAACTACAGCGTGCGAGCGAGATGTCCCATAGTCATAGTAACATACCAGTAACATGATTGAAATGTGAGTATGATACGAGTAATATATAAATAGGTATATAGATACGGAAGCAGTTGACACCAGACCAGACCAGTCCCCGCAAGCAGCACCTTTCACGAGTATGGCTTGTGAACCAGCCACCCCCTATTGGGGGGATGGGAGTGACCCGACACACAGAGCCGCCGCGCCGGCGGCGCCACAAGCAAGGACATGTGAGTGAGCATGACTGAAAAACGACTAACTAGTCACGTCCATTGAGTACCTAAGTTAAGTTTCAGTCCTACTGCTACACCACACCTACCACAGGTACTACGTATTCATGTTGTGTTTACTAACAGTGCAGTAGTAATGTGCACTCCCCCTAGCGTCACAGCGCAGCGCACATGCTGTAGGTACCGTCCATTGTGTATCTGCTGCCATCTGCCACGCGCGCCATCTGGCGGGGCCAGCGTTGCCGGTGCGGGTATTTTTACCAGATTTCGGGTAATTTACGCGATAAGCGGGTAATCGATGACTGGCGGGTAATTTCGGGTAATCTTGCGACAAAAAACATTTCATTTATCCTATCGTGAGGGAACGGGACGTGGTCCTATCCTTACCTATATAGGAGCCTCCGACTACGACTCACTCTTATTTAAAACTTTTCAGTAAGCATTATTTCCAATGATTTATTTATTTATTTATTTATACTTTAGCACAAAACAGTTTGTACATGGAGGACTTAATGCTAGATAGCATTTTCTACCAGTCATCCAGGACGTGCAAGAAAAAATGGTAGCGGTGCAGTAAAGTGTGTTATAGGAAATATTAAACCACATAAACTAAATATATACATAATAGGTATAGGCATATTATGCAAGCCTAATTTTAAAATATATACTTAAATATATACATAATAAATAAATACTTAAGTCATTATATAAATAAAAAGACATATACCAGCAATAATAAATGACTATGTCAATGGGTTAGGATAGGATTATAGATCTAGTAGCAGGGAGGAGAAGAGGAACTGAAAGAACGAAACGTTTTAAGGGTTGCAATGTATCTGGTACACCTTTTTGATGAAATGTTCACGAGTTTGTCGCTTGAATGCTTCTTTAGAGGTCGCTTTTTTGATACTCAACGGTAATGCATTCCACAGTCTTACAGCAGCAATAGTAAAAGAGTTGTCACGAAAAGATGATGATTATTATCTTTTTGTTCATAACTTTATAGTTTTACCACATTTTTATTAAGTCACTTTCTTGTTGGTCTGTCTGTAGTTTCGGGTAGAATTTTGCAACCTAAATTTCGAGCACTTCCCGATTAGCTATTCTGTTGAAACTTTGAATGTAGCTCACAACTCGATGACAATGCATTCTAAATCGTTGTTTTAGATTAATATTTTAATCTATTAGGTACGGATTCTTGTTTATGTATGTATCTTGGCCACCATACCAATATTTTATTAAATGTTTTAATTAACATCCTTTAACTCACAGCCAACTAAGCCTGCCCATGACAGCATATTCTGTGGCATTACCCAGAGCTTTGTATTACACGGCACTGCACTGCGCTCGTTAACCCGAGACAATAGCTCTTAAGCATACATACATCATACTTACGCTGCTAAAATCATAACCCTACTTTTTGGTTAGTGGTAGTTGAGTAAAAAGAGAAGAAATTTAGAAGAGATGTGTAATATACATACAGTCAGTAGATATTAGAATAGAATAGAATAGAATATATTTATTATCATAAGGTTACACATTGCATTATACTTACATAATGAATGTTACACATTAAGACTCGTCTGTACATGATAACATTACGAATATTATTATTTAGAACATATACATAAGTATAGTCACACATTTTAGGCACTTGTGATTGAGATGCAGTGTCTTACTTTGATGCCATTAAGCATAATTAAGCATAATTATATATAAAACGCTAAAAAAGGAGTTCCTATCTACGTAATATTTAATTATTTTTTTAAACCACAAACCAAATTATAACGGGTAATTTCTGAATCGGTTTTGTACTTGTTCACGTGTGAGTGGCGGCAACACCGACCGGCGGCCCCGGCGGGCGGCGGCGGCGGGCGGCGGGACGCGGACGCGATGCCGCGCAATTAGTTTCAGCGGAGTTACATATTGTAATTAATTACTTAACGTTTCAGTACCGAGCGAGCGTGCGGCGCGATTCTATTACGAGTCACATTCACAATATTCAGAACATAATTTAAAAAATCTTTTATGATTAGGTACATGACTTACAAAGAATAAACCAAAATTTAAAAACCCCCCACACAAAAACCTATAAAAAGTCAAAAACGGTGGAATCGATTTTAATAAAACATGTCTAAGAACCACCGCTAGAAAACCTGCTTTCAAATAAAAAAAACCGCATCTAAATCGATTCACACTTGTTTGACCACACAGACAGACACGTAGTGCACTATGTGTCTGTCTGTGTGGTCAAACTAATAACACCCCTCCTTTTTGCGTCGGGGGTTAATAATAAATGAATCTCTGTGTGTGTATTTATTTGTGACCACTTAACTCCGTAATTACTGAACGGATTTTGATAAAATTTGGTATGTACCTTAAGTCTTGGAATAGGACATAGAATACTTTTTATCTCGATAAAGAAACAGTTCCCGAAAGAGCAACTATACATCGAATTGTACGCGGATAAAACGCTGCTAGGACACGGGCCTTCTCTCATAGAGAGAGTATGCGACATAATCCATCAGCAGATAGGTGGATGTCACATGTCTTTGAAATTTTGTGAATAATTCTTGGACACGCCGGTTTCCTCACGATGTTTTCCTTCACCGTTTTAAGAACGAATGTTAAATTCACACATAACTTAAGAAAGTCAGTGTTGCGGAGCAGCGGGATTCGAACTTGGGCGCGTCGGTCGGATCGAAAGTCGCACATGCTCCCACTGAGCCACACTCGCTCTGATATGTTGTTCTTTTTGTTTTTCTTTTTGTTTTTTATTATAAAATAAATTATTGTATGATACGTACCTACATATTATAATGACTCTAAGTGCCGTATTTAGATCTAATTTTCTATCGCTCTACAAAAATATATTTGGCACAAATCTTTGTTCTACATCATTGTAATATTTATTAAATGTTATATTAATTAACTAATTATAAACAAAGATAAAAACATACTTGATATAACAGCAACTATCTAAGCGTGATCCGATGACCATACATTGTTTAAATTAAAGGTACATTTCAGACCTTAAAAAAATTGGCTCCCTACAATAAAATTATAGAATAGGATCAACTAAAATAAAATAAACATGTTCGTCTAGAAACAAAACTCAACCGCCGCTCCTCACCTAAAAGTAACACATTTTATTAGTTTTATTTCCAAGTAATGTAACGGCGGGGAATCTTTATTTACTAATCACTGTAATTTATGATTACTTGTGAGAAGTAGTGGCGCGGTGCAGGGCGAGCGGCGAGCGGGTTTCCCGAACTAAACTGGACTAAATTAACATTTTTATGGATGCTGTGATCATTTTGTTTATAAACTCCACAACTAGGATTGTATGTACTTCTACATTACTAGCTTTCCGCCCGCGGCTTGGCCCGCGCCGCTGTTTATTTATACTTAGTTTTTAACCCCCGACGCAAAGAGGAGGATTTTTTTTATTTAACCGATTGACAAGACGAGTTGGTCGTTTGACTTTGATTCAGCACTTTATAAAAAAAATACAAAATATAAGTTGGTTCTTGAAGTTGGTTCTTGTTTTTTTTTTTAATTAATTACTTTCTATGTAACTGAGTGACGAGACGAGCTGGTCGCTCACCTGATGGTAAGCAATACGCCAGCCCATAACAGTAACAGCACCACCCAGAACTTTGTTTTGCGAATCCTGCGCGGCGCTGTACTCGTCTCATCACCCAGTGACATAAAAAAAATAAAAAAATTGTATTTGTTACCTTAGAACTCCGTCATTTACAAACCGGTTTGGTTTCTTTGCGTTGTGTTCAGTATAGCTACGAAGCGGTCCCATATACATTTCATCGATATTCGACCTTGGAGTTCGAAGATACATCAGAGATGAAGTCAGTTTTTTTATAAAATGTATAATTGTCATTAATTGCACGTTTGTGTAGGTACCTATATTTAATTAGGTTCCGGAGTTTAAATTCTGTCTTCGATAAAGTGAACTGTTGTGTAACTAGTCGCTCGGTCACATTCTATAGTCTTTTCGTCTAATTAGTTTCTGATGAACAATTAATGTCGAACTGGGATATTACATACTAGCGACCCGCCCCGGCTCCGCACGGTTATTATACATATAAACCTTCCTCTTCAATCACTCTATCTATTAAAAAAACCGCATCAAAATCCGTTGCGTAGTTTCAAAGATTTAAGCATACATAGGGATATAGGGACAGAGAAAGCAGTAATGTTTAGTTGATATTAATTAATGTGAGATGAATGAAAGGCCGAGTCCGTGACACAACTGGTTTATTTATACGTAATATAAAAGTACCCTACCCATAGTTTAACAACTACCCACACTACTAATACACCACACGTCCCCCCTTAAAAAAAAAAACAAAAACAATAATATACACTTATTGAACATCGACTTAAGCAAACACGCACAGTACACATAGTAAATATGCAAGTGAGCAGCACCAGCACAAAACAAATTAAACAGCTACCAAATTATTTAATTCAATAAACCAAAGATAAAAAAAATGCTTCATTCTACGTGTTTTTGTGCCTGCCGTCTTAAGTCCTCACATAAAGCTTAGGTATAGGTAATGGGGTATGTAGGTATACTACCAATAATTATAAACAATAAAAAAAATAACACATAAAACCATAATGGCAATAACCAGTTACTTCCCACAATATTTTCCTTGGAAACGACAATTGCGCTTTAAACGCTTCAATGGTTTATGTTTATCATCAACATCAACTATTGGGCTGTTGTTATCCTTTGACATAGATTGAGCCGGTTTCGGTACGCATTCGTCAATTGCCGCCGCGGGAGTTGAGGTATTTTCACTAATAGGCCTAGAAATCAATTCCTGATCATTTGAGTCAATCGCGTCATCAAAATCGTCGTCCGACCTATCGGGTTCATTGTCCCATGTGACTGAGGAATGTCTTAATGACGTCAGTGGCTTTTTATCGGGAAGCAATTGGTCAATATGTCTTTTCCACTCGTGACCATCGGAGCACCGCACACGGTATGTGAGCGGCGCGTCCCGCCCGGTCACCACGGCCGGCGCCCATTTGTCCGCGCGCGTGCGGTAATCTCGCGCTAGCACGTGCTCACCGAGCGCGACCTGTCGCTCGGCGCCCGGGCGGAGGCGTGCCGCGCGCAGTGCCGTTTCCTCGCAGGCGCGCTCGGCGCTCGGTTTAACTAAATCGAGGCGGCTGCGCAACCGCCTGCCTAGCATCGCTACTGCTGGCGCCACACCTGTGGTTGCGTGTTCGCAGTTGCGATAATTAAAAAGAAACTTGGTAAGCATCGTTTCGATGTCGATTCCTTCGTGCGCGGCCTTCTTCATGGCTCGTTTCACCGACTTTACGGCATTTTCCGCGGCGCCGTTTCCGGCTGGCCTATAAGGACTCGTAATAGTATGTGTTATTAAATTCTTAATCATAAAATTAGAAAATTCGTTCGAGCTAAACGGTGGACCGCCGTCGCTTACCACCTGAGATGGTAATCCAAAACGTGCGAATAATTCTCGTAATTTCAAAATAGTAGCTCCAGCGTTCGTGCCTGACATTTTCTGAACCTCGATCCACTTACTATGAGCATCTACTGAAACTAAATAATGTTTACCCTGATATTCCGCGAAATCAATATGAACTCTTTGCCAGGGGCGAGTGGGGAACGCCCATGGATGTAATAAAGAACGTGCGGGTGCGTCACGCTGTTGTCGACACGCGTCACAAGTTTTACCTATGAATTCAATTTCGGAATCTAAATTGGGCCAATACACATAGTTTCTCGCCGTGTTCTTCATTTTGACAACCCCCAAATGACCCTCATGAAGTTCACCCAAAATTCTTTGTTTTAAAGAATCAGGTATTACGACCCTGTGATTATACAATATACAGCCTCTATCAAAGACTAAATTGTCTCTTCGGTGGAAATATGGTTTTTCCAATTCGGAAATATTAGCAGATGGCCAACCGTCAACTATGTAACCATAGATTTTTTTTAAATTTTTGTCCTTTTTTGTCTCAGCGGCCACCTCTCTTGCACTGATCGGAAAAGATTCTTCGACATAGTTGACGTATGATACCGAATCCAGCTCATTACAACTTTTACGCTCCCGTGGCAACGGCAATCGTGACATCGCATCCGCATTCAAATTGTTCTGGGATTTCACAAATTCAATCTCAAAGTCGTAAGACGCCAGTCTCGTCGCGTATCTCTGTAATCTACTAGCTGCGGTTTGAGGCAATCCAAATTTAGGTCCAAAAATAAAAGTTAAGGGTTTATGGTCCGTCTTTATAATAAAATGACGACCATACAGGTATTGATGGTGTTTATTAACACCACTGATGATCGCCAGCGCCTCTTTATCTAGTTGGCTATATGAGCGTTCGGCAGCGTTCAGCGTCCGCGACGCAAAACATATGGGGCGTTCGTCGCCATTCGGAAAGCGATGCGATAACACACTGCCGATGCCGTACGAGCTGCTATCCACCGCTAATACCAGGGGCAAGTCCGTGCTATAATGAACCAATACCTTACTGCTAGATATGGCCTTTTTTACATTCTCGAATGCAGTTTCACATTCTCTTGACCAGGCCCAAGTATGATTTTTGCGTAATAATTGGTGCAAAGAATGTAACATTGTGCTTAGGTTGGGGATAAACTTAGCATAATAATTTACCAGACCGAGAAATGAACGAAGCTGTGTTACATCCGTCGGCGCGGGCGCTTCGACAATAGCTTTAATTTTACTAGGGTCTGGGTGCAAACCGTCTTTGTCGATTATAAAACCCACGTACGTAATACTATCCTGCATAAAAGCACACTTTTCGAGTTTGATTCTCAAACCGACATCACGCAAACGAACAAACACCGCTTTTAAATTCGCAATATGATCGGATCTCGTAGCCCCAGTGACCGCAATATCGTCAATAAAAGATGCTACTCCCTTAAGCCCTTTTAAAGTTTCCTCCATGAATTTTTGAAATTTTTCTGGAATACATGTCAATCCAAAGGGTGTTCGCTGGTAAACAAATGTTCCTACGTGCGTAGTAATGGCAGTGCAGGCCTGAGAACTTTCGTCCAATAAAAATTGTTGATATGAGTTGGTAAGGTCAATTTTTGAATACAATTTACCTCCACTTAGCGCTGCAAACAATTCTTCGATTCTAGGCATTGGGTACGGTTCCCGGATTAATTTAGAGTTAATGGTGACTTTGTAATCACCACAAATTCGCAAATCACCTGATTTCTTAATTACCGGCACTATTGGAGTCCCATAATCCGAATACTCAACTTTACGAATAGTACCTTCTGCCTCGAGTCGCTCCAGTTCTAATTCTACCGGTTTACGCAACGCTAAGGGCAATGACCTCGCTTTAATAAAAATTGGAGTTGTATCTCTCAGTCTCAACATCATTTTTTTTGTACACGTACCTAAACCTGGAGCAAACACAGTGGGAAATTCCTGACGTAACTCTTCAACTAAGTTATCACACGACAAGTTCATTATCAACTCATTAATCTGTATGTTATCAATGTTCAACTGTCGTAACCAAGACCGACCCATCAGAGGTGGTCCACCGTTTTTAATTACGAATAGCTTTAAATTTCCCGCTGAGTGTGGCCCCAGCACTACGCCAACGATTACATAACCGACCGCCTCGATAAGCGTGCCGGTATAGGAACGTAAACATACATTATTTTCAATTAACGGTAGATCTGCGAAATGTTCCTTATAACAATGCATATTAATTGCAGACAACTTACTGCCAGTGTCCAGTTCAAAAGTAATCACCTTGCCGTTTACCGTTGCCTGCACTGCGTAGGGCTTGTCCTCGCTATTGCACACTTTCAAATTAAACATATCGCACTCCGATTCGGTATCACTTTCCATAAAATGTTGTCCACGGCCTTGAGCCGCACGCATCCTATCGTCCCCCTGACGAGAGGTACGTTTGCACATCACTTTAAGATGACCCTTCTGACCACACACGTCACACGAGAAATTTTTATAACGGCACCCTTGAGGCCGATGGTCTCTGCCGCAACGCCAGCAAGCCTGCGACCCGCGCGACTCCGTTGTCGCCGCGCTGCCGCCTCCGCCACCGGCGCGATAGCTGGCCCCGCCGCCACCACGCGGCGCGCGCTGCCCAGCTGATGCGACGCGATGGAGCGGCTCGGCCGCAGCGCCCGCTCCGTGCGAGGTTGCCACTCCGCAGCCCGAACTGCTTGCCTGCGCATGCCGTTCCGCCGCCTCGAGGGCAAACGCTAACTCCACCGCTCGTTTATACGTCAATGTAGGTTCCGCGAAAAGCCGCGATCTCACCTCATCGCTAGCGAGACCCGACACGAACTGGTCACGCAAGTTTTCTTCGAGACCGCTCTTAAAATTGCACGTACTAGCCAAGTGTTTCAGAACTTGCAGGTAATCACCCAGAGATTCTCCTGCATTCTGACGTCGAAGCCGAAATACGTGACGTTCTGCTATCTCAGAACGCTTCGGTTCGAGGTGGTCACGAACTACTTTCACTAACTCGGTAAAGGTTTTCGTTTCCGGGTTATCTGGAGCGCACAAATCACACATAAGATCGTATGTGGCTTCACCCACTAAAGTCACCAAAGTGGCGACATGCAATTCCGGTTTAACTTCGTTTAAAGTCATGAATTGTTCCACGCGTCTAATGTACGCCGACCACTTTTTACTCATTAGGTCAAATTGTTCGATTTTACCGATAGGCATTTTGTTCCGATTATAATTTACACTGTTACCACACAAATAAACTTATTTAGAACCGATTTTACTCGTCGCCAGTAATGTTTAGTTGATATTAATTAATGTGAGATGAATGAAAGGCCGAGTCCGTGACACAACTGGTTTATTTATACGTAATATAAAAGTACCCTACCCATAGTTTAACAACTACCCACACTACTAATACACCACAAAAGCGACTTTGTTTTATACTATGTAGTGATAGTGATTACACTAATTAAATCGTGTAACGCCGCCGGCGCGGCACCGCCGGCGCGGCACCGCCGGCGCGGCACCGCCGGCGCGGCACCGCCGGCGCGGCACCGCCGGCGCGGCACCGCCGGCGCGGCACCGCCGGCGCGGCACCGCCGGCGCGGCACCGCCGGCGCGGCACCGCCGGCGCGGCACCGCCGGCGCGGCACCGCCGGCGCGGCACCGCCGGCGCGGCACCGCCGGCGCGGCACCGCCGGCGCGGCACCGCCGACGCGGCGCCGCCGGTTCATTATTCTGTGCTATTCCCAAATACCGCAGCTAGTGTAAAGCCATTCATGTCAATGTTTTTTTATGGAACTGAGTGATGAGACGAGCCAGTCGTTCGCCTGATGGTAAGCGCCGCGCCTGCCCATAACAATTGCAGCGCCATCCAGAGCATTTTAACTGACTTCAAAAAAAGAAGGCCTGTATGTTTGTATGTTTGTCCGCGATTATCTCGCGTTTGGCTGAACCGATTTTGATGCGGTTTTCAGAAAAGTATTTGTTACATTACAGGAGAAGGTTTTGGTATACAACAATTGGATACCCCGTGACGTCATCCGCATGGATCCGATATTAGGCGATTCCCTTTTTTTAAAAACACGTGATAATACTATGAAAAGCACTGCGTAGCACTGCATTGCGCTCATCATCACACCGAAACAGTAAGCTCAATTAAGCCATATTAAGTCTTAAAATGTCCAGTAATTTCGCTGGCTACAATGCCCTCCAAACTGGAACACAGCAATGCTCGCGCACTACTGCTTGGCGGCTGAATAATTGGCAAAGCGGTGGTACCTACACAGACGGCCTCTCGCTTACGAGAAACTTACCACCAGTGATGTGTTGTTAGTGAAACAGAACAAGAGAGGACATACAGTATCCGCACAGTCCGACGGGCGGACGGCACGTACCTACTGCTCGATCACACAATATGGAACAGAATAACTGTTTATTGTAACACAAAATACAGAAATAATTGAAACAAAAATAACAACTAACTTAATTAGACTTAAATAGTGTCACAATGGGCGGTCTTATCGCTCAAAGCCATATAGTGAGGTATGTGTTCCGTGACACGCACAGTCCCGGTAGTTGTACCCTTCTATATAAACATATCTAATACATTTCATAACAAAAGGAAACAGACTTAAATTCTGCTGTATCTTCGAAATCCAAGCTCGAAAATATTAAAAATCGATGATATTTATATGGGACCACATTGAAGCCATACTGAACACAACGCAAAAGAAATCCTAATCGGTTCATAAGTACGGAGGTCAGAGGTAACAAACATTAAAAAAGTACAATCGAATTGAGAACCTCCCCTTTTTAAGTCAGTTAAAAAGTAAAGGTCAGCGAAATTATTAAGCATATCAATATCCGATGGCTCGCGGCGGGCGCGGCGGGCCGGGCACGGCGCGCGGCGGTGAGCGCGCAGTAACAGCTGTTATTGTATCATGCAAGGTGCTGCGTAGCACTGCACTGGGACTACGTAGAACTAGGTAGTTCTGCGTGGCACTGCACTGCAATTGTGTGCGGCGCGCGTCGCGACGGTGTCATTCTTAACTTTAAAGGACGTCCCATTATAAAATAGCAAAACTAAGAAAGTATATAAACAGCACAAAAAACCTACGAAGTTGTGTGTACCTATGTACCCGACGTGATATTACATTTGTATGTGCCTACATACGATAAATAGGCAACTGTATATACCTAGATACGTTACCTACCTACGTCGGTGCAAATACCTCCACACAACTGCGCCATACGAGAGAGCAAATTATTCACTATCCGTGTTTGACCCCTTGCTCTGAACAAAGGGTTGAGCCGCCCCCCGCCCCCGCCCCCACACCCGCCCCCTTCCACTTGCGAATGTTCAGTGTTAATATTTCAGAACTTCCGGTGACACGCAGTGGAGAAAAGTCCGGTAGGCCATCTCATTTACGAGATGCAAGAGTCCGCCTTGTGAAATAAACCTTTGCCTAGCAGTAGTGTGCAAACATTACTGTGCTCCACTTTGAAGGGCATTGTTTTCAAGCGAAATTACTGGGCATTATGAGACAGCCCTGAAATATTTTCTGAGGGTGACGAGCGTAGTGCAGTGCCGCGCAATATTTGAAAATCCAAGTGCTGTGCGGCGCTGCATTAGTTATTATAGGCGTGTTGCTTACGATCAGGCGACTGACGTATTCGTTTCCTCATATAAAAAACAGATAGGTAAGGATAAAAATAAAGATTGTTTTATAGCTTCAATATCGTTTCACATATCCTACTCATTTGTACTACAAACTCACATAGGCAGAGGGGGCGTGCCGCGGGGCGTGTTGCCCCGCACCACGCCCCGCGCCCGCGCCCGCCCCCGCGCCCCGCCGGGGCCTGCCCCTTTCTTTCAGTCGAGCGCCCGCGCCCTCCCTCGACTGAAGTACTTACGGCAGTGACGGCATGGAACGGAACCTAATGAAATAGCTATTATTGTGAAGTATTTCCAACGCACGTGCGCTGCGCTGCGCACACAATCCAAATTGATACTTAATTGTGCGTATTTTTTTACTATACTATAATTTTTATGAAAATTTGATTGAATTTTTTAGCTATTTTGTTTGTTGACTTTCAGTGTTTAGGTATTTAGAACCCAAAGTTTTGGTGAAACATGCAAAACGAGACAAATTGAATATAATAACAAATAACCTTTTATTTATTGGTGGACTAAATACTTTGTGAAGTGATGAAAACATATAATATCTGTATGAGTACGATCAGTGGAGAATAAGGGATCCGGCGGCTCCCTCGCCTGTTCCTCCTGTAAGTAAATGAATTTATCTTTTATTTCCTGTCATGACCCTACAGGAGCGCTGCACACGCTGCGGTGATGTTGGATACTACGAACAAAACTCACCTGTGCTGGGGTTTCGAAAACCGCCAAATTCATATTATTTTTTTCAAAATCTTCATACTTGATACAAATTTTTTCATCGCCGGGAACCGTTCGACAAAAGTCGTGAAATTTCAGTTCCCTAAACAGATAGTTACATAGGGGTGTGACACCACCCCGGAAGCGCCGCCGCGACCTGCTGAACACCTGCAACAAAAAGTACACACATTGTTACAAATTTTAGGAATTTCAGTGAAAAACATAAATGTAAAATTCAAAAGTCTATAACAAATCCAATTTTCGGCCTTGACTTGGAATCTCTAATCTATACTCGGGAGGAGGTCCTGCCTCACCTCCCACCGCAAAAACCGGCAAATTTAGCAAACGCGCCCTTTGATAACGCACAGTATACTACAGTAACCCGCTCCTCTTCTAGTTCCGTACTCTCCAATGAAAACATCGATCGGTATCGCAACGTGCCTTACCTCATTCATATTGTTTATTAGCGTTCCACAAATAGTCCTTAGGTGGTAGGTTATCTACAAAATTTAATGACCATTATGGGCACAGCTAAGTTGGTAGGTATAGATAAGAGGAGGACAGTAATGTTGTTCAGTATGTATGTATATGTATATAGTCATACGTCGCGGACAATTCGTAGATTATATTCATAAGAAGTTTTCATAAGAATTCTAACGATACATTATCAAAATCTAATCGATCTACTCGTCGAATTACCTGGAATCTTCCCCATACAAGCACTCTCTTTGCCAAAATATTCCAAGTCTCCCGCTTCATCTGTAAGCGTATGGTAACCGCCTGGCTTTTGTCGCTGGGCTATGAAGAAACCGAGAGAATTCTCAGAGTGGATAGATAACGTTGTGGGGCCTGGTCCCTACTGACATGCGACAGAGTATCACAGAGCTACAATGTGCACGAATAAAAGGTCTGTCTTACACTCAGTATTCATTCAACCAGGAACAAAAAAAAAAATATATTGTGCCCTTTGCAAGACAGAAACCTTCTGTTTCAAGACCAAACCAACAATGCACATACGTTACATGGGCGGAGCTCTGTCGGCTGTTGGAGGACTCAGGCCCCTTTACTATTATCTTACATTGGATTTACCTGGGTCAATCATGGAGCTATAGATGCCCGAATTTATAATATAATATATCTACTTTAATTAATATATGAGACCTCGGTATATTATTGGCCGGAAAATTTCTAAGTGCTTGTTTATCTAACTAATTTCTGACTTTCTTACCCAACTAACCCATTAACTAATATCTAAATTATCTAAGTACCTACTAACGCCGCATAAATATAGATACATATATCAATACATACCTAACTAAGCACTATTGACATAGCCTAGCTATTGAAATAACACACCATATTACCTCGTCTTATATAGATTTATGTGAGTTGTGCCCCTACCTAATTATCATTTAAAATAATTTAATTTTATTTCAGTATCCTATTATGAACCGCACATAGTAAGTAATAGCTTACGAAGCATTCTTTTGCAGTTCTTTTGTATGCAACCGCACACAAAGTTAGACATACGTAATGACACACTTGATAAACTCGATTCTGGATACTACCTACCTAACTACTGACACAATAGACGCACCCACACACTCGCATACACGACTCCCATTCGGCACCGGTCGGTAGGCAGGTGATCCATGTCAGTGCGTTTCTCTTACTTTTTCGATACCTACCCCCATCATATGAGTTAGTTAATTTGGATTAGCTAATAATATATGATATGATTAAATAACTTATATTGTCACTTATATACACTTATCACATTCAGTACACTGATTAATAAATCTAACCTATTATTTGTTTCGCTTTGTAAACTGCTATACCGAATGAAAGAGATTGAATCCTACGACACAGGAGTTATCCTAGTGTGGGATTCAGAGCTCATAGAATTGATTGTACACGATTTGTATTTTCAATAAAATGATTGATTGATTGATATTAGTATATAGCTACTGCAACATCTTCCCATCGGCATCGCGACCGCGAATTCCGTAGGACGCGTATCATAAGTCGATACGGCGCGGATTTTCCCTTCAGAATATTCAACGGCTGCCACCGAATTGTGAACTCCAACTTGTAAAGACGCGAATTCGAACGCGATTTCGACATCTTCTCGACAGTGTTACTTTCTCGACGTTCAATGAAACAATGGGCTTCTGAATTCTTCGGTTATCAAACTTAGATTTAATTCAATTACTGCAACTACTATTATTTTTAAGTGTGTTCTCTCTATCTTATAATGTTTTGACCCTTTATTATATTGTAATTGTATTTAAATGTATTGACTAATTAAATATCGATATTGAAACTTAATAATTGTATAACTTGCACGTATTATGTTTGCATTATTTGATATAAATCTATGATATTCTTGTCTAAGGTAGCCGCCTCTCCGTTTGTACGTCTATATAGGCAACACATGTCGTGCTCACACTATTCTAAGGTAGCCGCCTCTCCGTTTGTACGTCTATATAGGCAACACATGTCGTGCTCACACTATTCTAAGGTAGCCGCCTCTCCGTTTGTACGTCTATATAGGCAACACATGTCGTGCTCACACTATTCTAAGATCTGCACGCTCTGTATCACACATGTTTTACAAATAAATTTTCTTTATCTATATCTTTATCATATGCATGTATTGGCAGTAAGTTTTCCTAAAATAAACAAATTAATAAATAATTCGGTCTGCATGGCGCCGCGACGACGCAACGTCACTGACTATTATTTAAAATGTCGACAAACGAGCAGACAGCCCGCCTGATGGTACGCGGTTGCCGATCCTCAAGGACTCTATTAACACCCCTTTAAAAAGCCTACCTACTTGTCGTGTTAGCTAATCACCACACGCCACTTGTCGTCATGTTCTGCAACGATACATTGCTCCACGACCACATGACGCGGAGTACTTGTACTGTAATCTTTGTCAATTGAACTCCGCTACGGGAATCAAACCTCCCCCTCAACCTGTCAAACGTTCTCATCTTGCATTAGATATTTTCAAAAGACGCGAGCCTGAAGCGCGGCGCGGCGCGCCTCACCACGCTGTCAACCGCACTCAGGTGAAATAAATAGTAGCTCGCGCTGGAGCCACAGGCTCCTTTGATGTGCCGATTGGGTGTCAATCAACAGGACGTTCGATTGAGGAAACATTTCGAAGTATGTCGGCAAAGTAACATTTCAGTGTCTTCCTGGGACAAAATATTTTTTTATGTAACTGTGTGATGAGATGAGCCAGTCGTTCGACTTATGGTAAGCGCCACGCCGCGCCGGCCCATAACAATTGCAGTGCCACCCAGAGCTTTTAATACCATAAAAAGCACTGCGTAGCACTGCATGGCGCTTGTCACCCCGAGATCAGACGTCAAGTCTCATATACCCAGTAATTTCGCTGCCACAAGCCCTTCAAACCGGAACACAGTAATAATACTTCATAGAAATGTGTTAAGTTCGAGCGGTGTGTGTGTTTTTTAACTCTCAATAGATCCATGTTTATCCACTATCTCGCCTGATTAGTGCAGTGTGCTACTTTCGATAGGAGGCATCGGACTTCGAGTCCCAGCTCGGCGTCCATAGGTGTGCGTTTTGAATGTGGATAATTCCTGTCAGTCTAAAGGTTGCCTGTAAGAAATTGCGCATAGCGACAAGCCCGCCCATTGTACCCGCTGTTTATTGACTATGTTGTTTATTTTTGTTGGAAAAACAATAGTTTTTCCTGTGTGTTTTTTGGTATCTAATAATGTATAATTGTATTATATTGAGTAATGCAGCCGGCCACGTCTGCACACTGCAAGCGGTCGAACAACACGTACCTACGCGCTTAATAATTATCTGAAACTGTGAGGGTAGGTCTCTTTAAAAGAAGGCCCCGATGGTGTCGAGTTATTTTAATGTAACTGTGTTATGAAACGAGCATGTGATTCGCCTGACAGTAAGCGCCACGCCTGCCCATGACAATTGCAGAACACCCATAACCCAAAACTTACCATAAAATATAATGCATACTATAAAAAGTAGTGCGTAACACTGCGTTGCGCTCGTCACCCCGACACATCAGTCTCTAATGCCGTAACTCGCATTTCAATGCCCTTCAGATCGGAACACAGTAATGCTTGGCGGCAGAATAACTGCCAAGCGGTGGAACCCAGACGGGCTCCCGCATACGAGACACCTGCCACAAGCACAAGTATACATTTAACCAAAAAAAAGCCGACTTCAATATCTCTTCGAAGTCCGAGGTCAAATGTCGATGTTTATACGGTACCACTTCCTAGCTATACTGAACTAAAGGCAAAAATAATTTTTGAAAGCGGTAACTCCGCCACAAACAGTTTAATCTGATGAACGTGTGGCGCAACACAACACAACACAACACGAGACGAGATACGATTTATAACGGTTTTGATTCGAACCAGCAGGAGGCGACGGGGGCCGCCGGGCGCGGGGCGCGGGGGGGGGGAGTGTGGGGGGGGGTGACCAAACTTTTGAATTAAAAGACGAAAATATAAATAGGTCCACACAGAGAGGCATGCTGACTGATAATTTATATACTTACATATTAATTGAATCTAAACTAAAACTTAGAGCTATAGAGCCGTGCGTCACACTGCAGCGTTGCAGTTGAAAGGTACGAGAGTGTAGCGACTGCAGACGTGTCGCTGCACTCATGATGAACACATACTGCAGATGGCCGCAGACGGCAGGCAGCGCTCCCTTGCCGGTGGCACTAGTGGTCTGCGGTCGGGCGACACTTCGTCTGCGATAGTGCCACGTGTAGTCGGGCGACGTGTCGCTAGCTGCCGAAGGCATTCCATAGAATCGATGTTCATGCTTCAGTGAAGGTATACTTACGATTCCCAATGGGACCTGGGCATGGCGGACCAAAAAATACACGAGTCGCGAGTGATATTATACGAGCTGATTCCTCCATCTCCATTCTACCTTCGGACAACAACACACACGGAAACTCGGCATCCGTACATAGTTGACATTCCTCCTGCCAGAATACAGCGATTTGCTTCGGCTTTTATGATGCGAACAGCTAAGGAATAGAATACCTTGCCGTCGTGTTTTATTCCCGATTCTTATAATTTAGCCATCCAGGTGTTTCTTAGTCTCGAGTGAATCGGTACCTTCTAGGCGCATGATCCATCGTCGACCGCGTCGTCACTTTCCATGACGTGAGACTGCGGCCAAATGCTATTAACTATTCGGTAATATAAAAATATTAAAACAAAAGCGAATCTACTAGGATATTTTCGTATTTGTTAATGTTTGCTTCTTGTGGAGGCATCTTATTCAATGAGACCAATCCGTTAGAGTCCCAAACCAACAGTCACCCGACCGGCACGTCTGCGACACTCGTGACGTCACGACACGACGCCCGCAGCGTGACGTCACTCGTGACATCCACCTATTGAACTGTAATCGAGGGGACACGATGTAATTTTTATAGCTATTATGATTTAATAGCCGACCACCTTTAATACCAGGCGTGGAGCAGAGCCAAGCCGTCTAGACCTAGACGTGTTTCTGAATGGTCTTCAGTGAGCCATCAGGGAGTCGGGTCTGAGCAGTCACTTAATTGCCGTCTGCCGACAGACGTACGTGCTCCACCTTCAGCCACACCGTCGCCTAACATCAAATCAAATCTAAATTTCTTTGCTCATTTTTGTCATCACAGACGCACTTATGAACGTCAATTATTACACCATATCGGAACCAGAACCACTACTCAGAAGATACGGCAAGGAACTGAAGGGCATTTTTTTAGGGATATTGTAAATTTTTTCTGGATTTCTAAAATGTTGTTCCTTATGTACCAGTTGGTTACTTTGCAGAAGTGGAATGTTCCATGCATCTTTGTCTTCTATGTAATTACGAACAATGTAGTATGCTTTTCTCATTAGAACATTCTTAACGCGTAATTTGAATTTACTTTCTGTGAGATACATTTTGGATTTTGAAGGACATTGAAGTCGGTTTTTGTTTTTTTTCTAAAAATTAATTATACTCAGTCTAGACCTACGCAGGAACAAAAATATCTTTTAGAAAAAAAAACAAAAACGGACTCAATGTATCTTCGAAGTCCAACGTCAAACATCGACGACATTTATATAGGACCACTTCGTAGCTATACTGAAGCCAACGTAAAAATAATTTTCCAAATCGGTTCATGAATGACGGAGTTCTGAGGTAACAAACATAAAAAAAAAATACAATCGAATAGAGAACCTTTTCCTTTTTTGAAGTCGGTTAACAATCTTATCCTTCTTCCTAGTGTTTATGTTATGATGGTCACTATTTAGGTACTTTGAATTTGTAGAAGTTTTTACGAACGTGCGCATTATATTTTCATCGCGCGAGATGGTAGCCAAACAGATGTATAAGCAATCAATACATTCCTTATATCCTGTCACAATATCAAACAAAAACACGTTAACAAATAGCACAAGGCATTACACGGTGCGTACACCCGTATCGCGAGCACCTCCCCGAGGGAGTACGGCGTTCGGATACGGCATCCCATCGGGATGAACGTCACAAGGCGCGTAAGTGGTGCGCCTCTTGTCTGACAGGCGCAGGCGGGACAAACGACGTGTTACAAACGGATCAATTAAACAAGCTTTCATATTTATTTGGAATGACTCCTATTACTTAATATCCTACACGTCAATATAATCATATGTAATGTGAAAGTTTGTGAGCATGGATGGATGGATGGATGTTCGACACTCAATTACGCAGAAATGGATTTTGATGGATAATTTATCGGTATGTAGGTACTTTAGATCCTGGCTACACCAGTAGCGTCAGCGCACTACTGCTTGGCGGCAGAGTAACTGGCAAAACGGTGGTAGTGCCTACCGTACCCAGACGGCCTCGCGTCTTGAACCTAGAAGGCCTCGCGCATACGAGAGATCTGCCCTACCATGTAGGTAGTACACAGAATAAATCATCATCAGCCCATCACGTGGGACACGGGCTTTCACTCAAAGAGAGTATGGGCCATAATCCGCCACGCTGGCCCAGTGCGAGTTGGTGGATGTCACATGTCCTTGAATTTTTGTGATTGATTCTTGGACACGCCGGTTTCCTCACGATGGTTTCCTTCACCGATTTTTAGAGCGAGTGTTAAATCCGAATCGAAAAACGGAAGTATGTGACTGAGCCACACTCGCTCTCACACAATAAATAATAGGTAGTAGTTAAATGAAAAATGAAATAAAAAATGTTTATTAGGTAATAAAAGAGGCAGAGATACATATATTTAAGGATATGGAGCACCTGGTCCCACAGTAGGCTCGAAACCCGTACCTACTATAGGAGCCAGGTCTCTTCCGCCGGGAGTACATCAAGTACAATGCCTTAAAACTAGGTACAATAGTAATAACTAACAATTAATATATGAAGGACACACTAGTTCCTAAACAAGTACCTAATAGATATAACTCAAAATGTCAACAAGTGAATGCCCGCCGCCGCCGCCGCCGCCGCCGCCGCCGCCGCCGCCGCCGCCGCCGCGACCCCTCGCGACCTGACAACGGCAGCCTCACCTGCGGCGCGGGCGGGCGGGGGCGGGGGGAGGGGGGAGCTGCCCTTCAATTAGCTAATGAGTGGCGCCACTACTCACAATGAACAGGGGTGTCCATTGACTATTGTCGGAGCTTCCTCTTTTGTCACTAACTTGTTTGTTTAATGTTTGTTCCGCGCTTTCACTCAATTGGGTTCACAAATATTGAATAAGTTTAACGATTTAATATTTTGTTGCGTCTCTCATTGTTGTACCGGCGTCTACACTATAGCTGTCCAACTGCGGCCGCGCGCCGGACCACACCACGCGTGCCGCTACTCGTATCTCTTTTTCACCGACTTCGAAAGGACGAAGTTCTTAGTTCGACTGATTTTTTTTTGTATGTTTGTTTGTACTCCGCCAATTATTGATTGATTTGATGATTTGTTTTGTTTGGTAGGACATACTGTACAAATGGTCCCATATACATTTCATTGAATAATATTTAGTTATATGTAGCTCTGTATGGATTATAGTTTGTCTTGTCTCCTACTAATATTATAAACGCGAAAGTTTGTAACAATGGATGTATGGATGTATGGATGTACCTTTGTTACTCTTTCACGCAAAAACTACTGTATGGATTTTGACGAAATTTGGTATGGAGATAGCTTATACCCTGGATTAACACATAGGCTACTTTTTATCCCGGGAAACCACGGGTGAAACCGCAGGGCGTGTTATTCAAAACTATGTGTTATTTTTTAATTAACTATGTGTTATTCTAATGTGCAAGCTATATTATTGTAAAGTTTCATCAAAATCCATTCAGTAGCTTTTGCGTGAAAGAGTAACAAAGGTACATCCATACATCCATAATTACAAACTTTCACGTTTATAATGTTAGTAGGACATGTTTGTGTACTATGTGGCCTGATGTGAAGCGATGATGTGGCCCAAGATGGAGCACATACATCTAGAGATCAATAATTCTAGAGAATATAGACATAATCTTGAAGTCGGTTTTTTTTTTCTAAAAATTATTTTATTTTGGTAAAACAGTTTTCGGCTAGCTGTTCAAAGTTCTAGCCTCACTCCGTTACTATTGGACCCCGGACTTGAAGCAGCACGTCACCACTTTTACCGTATTATTATGTGCGATGCATTGTCCCCGTCTCTCCGAATTTAAAGATTCACAAATAAAATATGACCGCACCAAAAAGCCCATCGGTTTCAACACAGATTTGAATGCCTAAAGCTGATGCACGTCGCTGCACCGTGTAATAGCTGTTTAAATAAATTATCACTAAAGGGTTGAAGGGTGATCGTTCACCGGAGCTGGAGGCCGGCGGCGGCGGCGGGGTGTTTGCAGGGCGCGCGGGCGCGGGCGACGGGGAAGGACTTGTTAATTCATTATGCTGATTAAGTTCTGACTTCTGGCGAAGCTCATTAAATTCATATTGCGATGGTTTACAAGCAAACTCTTGTTTATCCAAGAAGACTAACCTCACTGGCGTCCAGTGGCAACCAATCGTCAGCAATTTTGAAAAAAGTGACGTTGGCTATAAATAAAACCAAGTATCAACCATCATCATCATGATCAGCCCATTACTTTCCCACTGCTGGGACAACTATCAATCGATAAGAGAAAATAGTCAATGTTTTTAGGAAACTATTTTATTTTCTCATCAGTGATACAACTTGCTGAGATATTTAGTCCGAAAATAAACGTTTAGTGCCACTACATTCATTTATTTCAAAAGCAGCAGCTCGCACGCCGCCGCCGCCGCCGCCGCCGCCGGCCCGCACGCGCAGATCTCATTACAAAGTCGCGCGGACGCGGACGGTGGTCCCAGGACCTCTACGATTGTGGACCCGTCGGACTCTTCTAACGCATGAGTTCCCGCTGACCCACACCTCGCCAGGCGCGCCGACGTGCGCTCGCTCGCGACGAACGCAGCGGCTTGATTTCATAACTCCCAGAAGAAGGACTTCTAAAATGTCTGTAATCTGGTCGGAGTAATATAGACGTTTACTGTGAATCTTAGCCGTTTTATATCAATTATTATGAATCATAATTACCATCAGCCTTTAGTCGTCCACTGCTGGACATAGGCCTCTCCTAATGAACGCCACTGAGCCCGGTCTTCGGCTCTTCTCATCCAGTCCCTCCATCTGGACGGTGGGCGTCCTACACTACGCTCGCCGATATCATGAATAACACTCACGAAACTTTTTAAAATCTGAAGTACACTAATAAGTATAGACTTAGAATATACATAACTATACTCCAAGGGTATGGAGCGAGATCAGTAGGTATATAGTACAATCCAACAAAGTAACATAAAACGCGAACACAACCCTTCTCACTCATCAGCTCAACACAAAATCTCATCTTTGTTTTAAATCCGTAAATCTGTAATCCGCTATCGAAACATTAACTAAACCGAGTCCCCGGGGTCCCCGGGACCCCTCGCCGGCGCGGCGCCCGGAGTCCGCCGGACCCCTGGGGTGCAGCGGGAGTATTAGCGAGTGACTGACAGACGTGCAAACATTTGTGTAGTACATTATTGAGGAGGTAGTACTTAACGTGTAGTATCATGCATGGGGAAATATGAAACAATGTTTCAAGGGGGAAGATATCGTGCAAGTTCCATTGCCAGATATTCAACCACCAAGCAGTAGTGTGCAGGCATTACTGTGTTTCGGTTTGAAGGGCACTGTTTCAAACGCAATTACTGGGCAAGTGGGCATTGAACTTGAGTGCTATTGTCTCGGGGTGTCGAGATCGCTTCAACGCGGCGCCGCGCAAGGCTGCAAACCAAACTTGTTGGTCGCGCTGCAACTGTCATGGGCAGACGTGGTGCTTACCATCAGGTGAACGACCTCCTCGTCTCGTCACTCCGTTGTATAAATATATTGTATTATCCGTGGGACCTTAATCAACTGAATGAACCCTCGGTTCGAACTAATAGATTCCATCAATCGATTGTCGATAATGCCCCTCAGTTTCTTGCCGTATCTTCTGAGTAGTGGTTTTTTTTCCGATACGGTGGTAGAGTCAATTTGACGTTCGAAGTGCGTCTGTGATGCCAAAACTGCATAAAGAGATTTTGTTTGATTGATTGATTGCCCTCACTCAACTGTCATTGACTCTCTTAATTATTGTTGTGGGACTCCGCGGGGCTTGTGTCCGACAAAGCATGACACTGGTGCCGCGTCCCCCGGCACCGGCACTGGCGCGGCACTGGCGCGGCGCGGCGCTGGCCACCTGTAGCGTCGGACCCTCACAATGTAATCAAATCCGTCACTTAGCGTAATGTCATCGTTACCACGAGAAGGGGTTGACCGCCGCGCCGGCGCCGCGCGCCGCGCCGCGGGACGGGCGAGGTGTGTCGCAATTTACCACTCTTCAATAATGCTTTATTGAATATCAAACACAGAGGAAAGACAATAGTTAACTAACTCAATATACAGTGGGTACAATGGACGGCCCTATCGCTATGTGCAATTTCTTACAGGCAACCTTTGGATGGACAGGAATAAGTAAGTAGTACTTGTATTCTGTGGTAGTACTTAGTAGTTTTTGCATGACTGAGATGTCCATCCATCGTCGCAAACGTTCGCATTTTAATATACTACGGCGCCGCGCGGTGTCACCCGCTCGTAGGTTCCCTCGGGAACCGATCTCTTTCTCTTCGGGATGAAAAGCCAAACGTTTAGTCGTTATGTAGTTATGTGGTAACTGGTAACAAACACAATTATAATATCAGAAGGACAGAACAGAATTATAATGTTTAGCAGGATAGAACTTGCAAGTTCCAAGAACGAAGATAATCGAAGATAAAGTGAATCTAACTGTAAGTGCGGAGCCACGAGTGCGGAGCGGAGCGGAGCGGAGCGTAGCGGAGCGAGCCACTACACTGTCTAATACCTAATTGCGCTTATTTTTCTGTCCACAAATAATTTTGTCCAGTTGTAGGAATCGAACCCGCAGACCATCCACGAGCCACGCACGCTCACCCACCACGCCACGCCTGTCAAAAGTGTATCCCAATAAAATGAAAAACAAACTAATAAAGAAAGCAAACCCGCGGGCTATCGCATAATCTGATCCACAAACACGCGCTGTAAACGCAATAACTGGAGCTTCCGGTTCCGCCCCGCGGCCTGTGGGGCGGGGGCGGCGTGCGGGGCGGGGGCGGGGGCGGAGGGTCGAATGTTAGATGAACTTGCTATTAACAGAGTTTTTCAGCTTTTCAGGTTAGATAATATGTAACTAGCTTTAATTTTGTTTCCTGACGTCGTGCTTATACATATAGTAGTTTTAACCAAAGTGTTTGTTACCTGCTAGTAATGTATGCGGTGCAGCACTGCGCTCGTCACCCTGAGACAATAGTGTCCCCACAATACCGGTCATTTCGCTTGGATTAGTGCATTTCAACAATAATGTTGCACACTAAGAAAGAAAGAAAGCTCAAAAGTATAAAATAAATTAATATAATTATCATAAGCGCTACCCACTCATATATTTGAAGTCGGTGCCAGCCAAGTCTAAAAGGTGGTAGATAGATACTATGTATATAGTAAGTACTACTTGTAGGTAGTATCTTGTGGTTTTGAAGTCGGTTTAGTTTTTTTTTTAATAATTTATTTTACCCTTTTTAGTGAAAAACAAGATTTAATTAAATTAATTTAAAAAGTTTTTAAAGACAAGCTTTTATGATCTAGAAGCCACATCATGACGAAGTTTAAAACGGGCTATCACAATTAAATGCATGTACAAATATTTCATGTCTGTCCTATTCTCTGTTGAGGAGTTCCCTCGCCGGAAGTCAATCCTGGGTGTATCAGCCATGTCATGATGGAATTTAAAACAGGCTATTATGGTTAAATCCATTTACAAAATGTTGTGTCTGTACTATTCACCGTTGAGGAGTTCCCTCACCGGAAGTCAACCCTGGGTGAAGCAGGTGAAGCAGTCGAATACAAACCTCCACCTTTAGAAAGTCGGTTACAAAAAAGAACAAGAACCGACTTGAAGATTAAACTTATATTTTTTGTTTTTGCTATTTTTTTCAAAAAGTACTGAATGAATTTCGATAAAATTTATATGGGACCACCTCTGATGTATGATCTACCAATCAAAAAAAGAATCATCGAAATCAATTCATAATTGACGGAGTAACCGCGTAACAAACACAAAAAAAACATACCGTCGAATTGTAAACCTCCTCCTTTTGTCGGTTAAAAATACATTTAGTCGAGACAGATACACGCAACATCACACTACTGCTTGGCTGATGAATATATGAAAAATTAGTGCTACTTCCACAGGCTGACTCTTGCAGAGAGGCTGCAAAATGCCACTCAGAGAGACGTAGCACCAATTCAGCAAGTTTAAAATAAAATGAAGGCCCGCTCCATCCACCGCCACCGAGCTGACTTCCTGTTCGGTTCGGAAGCAATCCGCCGCCGGAAGCTGCCGACGTCGACGGCTTCCGTGGCATGTAGTTAGTGAGCAGCGACGCGGCGGCGGCGGCGGCGGCGGCGGCGGCGGCGGCGGCGGCGGCGGCGGCGGCGGCGGCGGCGGCGGCGGCGGCGGCGGCGGGTGGCGGGATCGATGGTCGATCGGAACAAGACTTATCTCTGAAAACCAAAATAAACTCTACTTGAAAGTAAATTTAAATCGCGTGAGAAAACTATTCCAATGACAAACGGTACACTTATGTAGTGTTAATAACTAATTATATTATGTTAGGAAGTGTAGGACGGAACATTCCGCTTCTGGTAAGTAGCCACTGACAAAAACATAATATCGGCGACTTCGTTAAGAAGGACAGTACTGTAGATATTTTTCATGACAGTTTTGTACAATTTTAAATAGTCTTACACCGACTTGCAACGTAAAGAAAGAAACTTTAAAAATTTAATATAAAAATTTAAAAAGTTAATATAATTATAAACTCAAATAACTTTATATTTTTATGTAACTTTATTTACATGTATGTTGCTTAGATAAATAAATAATATATATAATGTTAGTGTAGCAGATCAATAATTAATGTATAATATAAGGTACCTTTAAATAATAGTTTCATAAGGTTACTTCGGTTTATGTATCTGTACCTATGAATGACGGATCTAAATGTTTATGCATATACTAAGGAGCACGATGAGGCTATCTGTAATTAGAACTATGTGTAATACCTAATTTTAAGTTGAAACTGTTTGCATTTAATCATGTAGTTCTGTTGATAGTCCAAATAAATAAATAAAGAATATTGTAAACATTACAAAATGTAACAAAAGTTCTAAAAAGTGATACATTAAGGAAATAATCTTCGGCTTCCGTGCCGGTCATAGTACTGTATCAGCTTTAATTAAAATTACAGACGATATTCGGTATAGCATGGCCAATGGAAATGTAACTATTCTGTCGTTGCTTGACTTTAGCAATGCTTTTAACAACGTTGACTTCGACATCCTACTAGAACTCCTTCGCTCTCTTAACATATCTCCTACGGTGATTGACTGGTTTCATAGTTACTTGTATGGTCGCCGGCAACGTATTCGCATTGATGATACATTTTCATCCTGGTGTAATACGACTGCCGGTGTTCCTCAAGGTGGCGTGCTATCTCCTCTTCTTTTTGCTTTATTTATTAATTCAATTTCTCATCAACTCTCTTCATCCTACCACCTCTATGCAGATGATCTTCAAATCTATAGGCACGCACGTCCGGATCAATTACCTGAAGCCATTAATTGCACCAACTCTGACTTACGACACATCCTGAATTGGAGCAAGTCATATGGTCTTAGCGTTAACCCTGCGAAGACCCAGATCATTGTCATCGGTAGTTCCAGGATGATATCTAAAATTGATTGGTTTCGTCTGCCACAGGTAATTTTCGACGGAACTGTTATTACAATAAGTGAAACAGTCAAAAACCTCGGCATATACATCGACAGGCAACTTTCATGGAGACCTCAGCTGACAGAAGTCAGCCGAAAACTATTCGCCTCCGCTGGATCACTACGTAGATTACGCAATTTTCTTCCAATCACCACCAAAACTGCACTTGCCCAATCTCTTTTACTCCCAATTCTCGATTATGCTGACGCCAGCTATCTGGATTTAACCGAGGAACAGCTTGATAAACTCGAACGTCTACAGAATTTCTGCATCAGGTTCATATTTGGTTTAAAAAAATATGATCATGTGTCCGAATTTCGCAATAAATTGAAATGGTTACCAATTCGCCTTCGCCGGAATACACATATTCTCTCCCTCCTTTACACTATCCTGTTTTTTCCTGCTACCCCGTCTTATCTCAAGGAGCGTTTTGAATTCTTGCACCTCTCCAATCCCCGTTCCTTACGTTCCTCAGAAACTCTTCTATTAAAGACTCCTGTGCATTCGACACAGTTCTCGGATAAATCGTTTTCTGTACAAGCGGTCCGATTATGGAACGCGCTGCCGGTTGATATAAGGCATGCAAAAACAATTAATATTTTTAAAAGAATGGTAAAAGCCCATTACCTTTCCTCTCTGCACTAAAACTGCTACACACAGTTTCTTATTTTTATATAAATATTTATATTATTTATTTTATGCATTGTATAGTAAGTACGAGTATAAGTAGTTATATGAATAATTATAGTATGTAATATGTAAGTATTTGTCGTTAATAGTATATTATTTTAGTTATATATCATTGTTTTATTTTATTATCGTTTATATTAATTATTTGCTGTGCACCACCGTCTATTCTTTTAACATTTGTCCAATCCATCCAAAGGTTGTCTGTAAGAGATTGCATTACGCGATAAGACCGCCAATTGTATTACCCTAGTTAAGATTTCTATTTTGTTCATGTAATTATGTTTGTGGTATGCAATAAAGTGTTATTGTATTGTATTGTATAATCTCATAAAGACCACGTTTCTATGCGCCTTTTGAGGTTAGATCGACACTGCATGCAAATGAATGTATTTTGTCAAGTTGTGAGCTCCCCTGAAAGTTTCAGCCGGATAGCTAATCAGGAAGTGCTCGAAATTAGAGTTGCAAGATTCCACCCGGACCGACAGACAGACAGACAAACAAGTGACTTAATAAAGACGTGGTAAATGAAATACCAGCCAGCTTCTTGCCGTATCTTCTGGCCTTAGAAGTGGGTCTTTACTATTTTTATCCGACTTCAAAAAGGAGGATGTGTAGGTTCCACTGTATATTTTTATGTATATTCACCGATTTCTCCGCCAACTGTTGACCGATTTCAAAAATTCTTTTTGCGGTGTGTTCAGTATAGCTACGAAGTGGTCCCATATACATTTCAGCGGTATTTGACCTTGGACTTTGAAGATACATTGAAGTCGACTTTTTTTTGTTAAAATGTATATACTTGTATCGTTGTAGTCATTGCGACGAGCGCCGCACAGTGATAACATACTCCTCAGCGCTGAGGTGATCTCCCATTGAGAAGTAAGAGAGCTCGCGCCCTCAGCGCGACAATATCCGCTAACATTTGATTTTCCGCGTGATTGGTATTCCGAGCGCCCCGTAGTATTGTCAGCTTGCGATCTGCTTACCTCCAGTGGATGCTATGGATGCGCAGCACACGACATGAATCAATCAGGGCGTGTTATGTTTGACGACGAGAAGGAATTTTAAACAGTCCGGCTTGTCGTCACAATTCGTAATTTCAATATTCATTTGTTATATCGATTATTATAGATGAGTTTTAAGATTTTAAATAACTAGGAAGAAGAAAAATGATATTGCTGGGGCAGGGATCGAACCTGCGTCTTCGGAATACCGGCCCGACGTCTTGACCACTGGGCCACCGAGGTTACTTATATCCCTACGTAAAATTAAATCGTAATTTACTCGTGGTAGGTCTCTCGTATGCGGGAGGCCGTCTAGGTAGGTACCACAGCTTTGCCAGTTATTCTGCCGGCAAGCAGTAGTGCGCAAGCATTACTGTGTTCCTGTTTGAAGGGTATTGTAGCCAAGTATAATCAGGCCTATAGCGCACTCCGCACTGTAGGTACGAAGCTACAAGTACACAGCTGGACACCGACGGCGGGTCGCGCGTCGTTACACGTGCCGCGTCAGAAGAGATAAGAGCGGCGCGATAGAAGGAGACGCGCTCTGTAGGTTAATATGACTGGTAGGTATGCAGCGCTACGCGAGCTGAATTGAATTTTATAGCGTCGAAGCAAGAGTCGCTATTTGTTTAAATTTCTTTGCGGAGTGATGCTTCTGTCACTTAGTATTCTGTGGTATAACATTAATTGTATATTATGCGTATTCTGGCAAATAAACAATCGATTGATTGATTGATTAACGAAATTACTGGGCATATGAGACTTAATATCTGATGTCTCGGGGTGATGAGCGCAATCCAGTGCTACGCAGTGCTTTTTATGGTATTAAAAGTTCTGGGTAGCATTATAATTATTATGGGCAGGCGTGGCGCTTACAATCAGGCGAATGACTTGCTCGTCCCATCACTTAGTACAATAAAAAAAATCGTCTACACGGGCGAAGCCACGGGGTGCAGCCAGTCTTTAATATACAAGAGAAGTATAATATTTTTTCATCAAAAAGTGGATCTTCCAATAATATTCAATCTTCGAAATCTATTGAAACAACAAAAGCACAATCAAACAATTTGAGGGTACGTTTAGAATTGGCGGCGCGTCGCGGCGCGGGGCGCGCTACAGCACGCGAGCAGTAGCGCGTCGCGGCGCGGGGCGCGCTACAGCACGCGAGCAGTAGCGCGTCGCGGCGCGGAACGCGCTACAGCACGCGAGCAGTACTGGACTTGTAAATATATGCGTGATACTATATGTTCTGCACATTGAACGAAACACTCGATTACATTTTTATTATTCTGTAAATATACACATATAAAACGTTAGTATCGTAACGAGCATTGTTGTTGTTGCCAGTAGTTATTTATATATTTATTTCATTATTACATACACATAGTTATAGGTACATAGGTAGACTAAATCTACCTGACGAGCGATAGTGGCCTACATCTAGTGGGAGAAGGCAGTTGCGCGACTGCTTAGACCCAATCCAGAGATGGTTCACTAACATTATCCCAAACATACACAACGACTATATTGTCATATCGGTGCTAGCGAGCGCCGCGCCTTATCGTTAGGTACATTACAAGATTAGATTAGATAACGCTTTATTGTCACACAACATCAAGAAATAATCACAACAATACTTAAAGCTAAAGTGTTACAATGGGCGGTCTTATGGCCTATAGCGATCTCTACCAGGTAACTTTTGCATGGAGAGGATTCAAAGAAACTGTAAGGGACGGTAGTGATGTGTATAAAATAACAAGTTACAAGTGCATGGGTCAGCCAGCTCAATTCTGTTTCGGTTAGCGTGAGCGGAGTGATCGAAGTGCGGCTGGAATTGTAATACCTAATAACAATAAATGACATCAAGGCAGACAGGCTTTACTTGAAGTTGTGATACTGCACATCAAGCTGTACGACGCCAATCGCGTTACAGATTGGTTCGCGGATAATATCCGGCTGCCGCCCGCACCGCATCCGCACCTCACCCGCCGCCGCGCCGCGCCGCGCCGCCACGCCGCCGCGCCGCGCCGCCACGCAGCCGGGCCGCCATCGTGTCTTAGGATTTGAATACGAAATTATTGGAAGTGATTTTGAAAAAATATTGCTCGACAATCTGATGACGGAGTCGCCGCGCAATTTATTCACATTTTAAATCTAATTGTCATACGTTTTGGACCGATATCTAAATCTCAACCACCCTCGGAACTTGCAAATTGTTAACTTTATTAAGTAGGTATACCTTCCAAAAGTTCCGAACAACGACAACAGTCGCTTCCGTCGAGAACTTGCCAAGTAACCAACTGGCACATAAGAAGAATAATATTGTCAAAAACAAACAAAATATTGTAACAAAAGTTCTAAAAAATATGCCCCTCAGTTTCTTGCCGTATCTTCTGAGTAGTGGTTCTTTTTCCGATACGGTGGTAAAGTCATTGTGATAATTGACGTTCATAAGTGCGTCTGTGACGACAGAACTGAAATAAAGAACTTTTGAATTTTGATTTTTTTGTTTGGAACAATGGTTCTGTTCCAGGCTCCACCTGGATGTGTTGTTGCTTGTACCACTAAGCACATCCCAGCCGACTGTGCGTGTCAGCATTTAATATTTGATGGAGATGTTGATGAATAATAAACAGATCAGTCTCTCTCCATCCTGCGTCGCGTTAACCTGACAAGGACGAACTTAAATAAAATTACAGTTTTTAATCGACTTCGAAAAGGAGAAGGTTTTCTCTTCAATAGTTTTTTTTTTAATTTTTTATGATAAATAACTCAGAACTCCTTCATTTAAGCATCGATTTGCAAAATTATTTTTGCTTTGGGTCCAGTATAGCTACGAAATGGTCCCATATAAATTTCATCGATATTTGACCTTGGACTTCGAAGATACATTGAAGTCGGTTTTTTTTATTTTTTCTAAAAATTTATTATATCAATATGTTGAGGTAAATCAACATAAATAAAAGTGTATGCATATCTTTCAGAGGGGCTGATGATTATTACTGAAAACAGCTCTACACTCTACTTACTAAAACTAAACTAACTACTTACAAGGAGAAGCAATTGGACAACCCATAGACCATTAAAGGCCTATAGGTAGCTCAAATGCTCCAACCCACTACCAGTTGATGGATGAACCCACTACAAGATGCTGGCAGTATTGCCCCGTTGGGTTGCAACACTGATACGTTGAGCCAAATAAGTCCCAGCATTTAGTCTTTCAGATATTTCAATTAAGTTTTTTTAAAAACCCCATCAGCCCAGTTCGTGTAACAGTTCGAAAGGTATCGTCCACATTGATATATATATTACACATCAAACATAGTTATACATACATACAAACATAAAAATGCCAAGACTATAGTTGTCTCTAAGATCAATAATTCCACCGGCTCGAGATCTATCAGTGAATCTAATTTCATTGACAAGGTTGTCGTCGTCAGGTGACGACGAGACGCGGTGCGGCGTTGGCGGCGCGGCGGAGCGGTGGGCTTCCCGGAAGCGGGCGCCGGGTCATTTCCGCCGCGGCGGGAGACGTCGCTTATTGCGTTATAGGGTCGTGGAAATACTACTTAGAGTTTTGTAAAAAGGCGCAGATATCCGCGTGAGATCCGTAACTGTAGTGGTTGGTTAGCTAGTTGGGTTATGACGTGGTGGCAGTTTCGATTCCCACTCTGAGTTGTTTTTTGTTTGTATATAAAACGCATTTTTCATATCCATAGATCCTGCGCGGCTGTGTGCAAGGTTCATCGAGTTTATCGAGCAACCCGGATGTTTTTGTTTCCTAATAGCAGTAGAATGGATTTCGGCAAAAATAATTTTGGACATATTATCTCTAGATTTTATCAAGCCTAGCGCACTCCGCACTGTAGGTACGAAGCTACGAGTACATAGCCGGACACCGACGGCGGGTCGCGCGTCGTTACACGTGCCGCGTCAGAAGAGATAAGAGCGGCGCGATAGAAAGAGAGGCGCTATTTGTTTAAATTTCTTTGCGGAGTGACGCTTCTGTCCCTTAGTATTCTGTAATTTTATGCAGAAAAAATCTAAAAGTATTTTTAGAAACCGAAAACTGCAATTTTAATAGATTTGAAAATGCTAGATAGATTTCTCAAAACAAATTATTTTATCTATATCGGTTAGTTAGGGTATATAGTTACCGTGAGGATCCCTGTTCAAAACCTCACCCTGTTAGTGACTAGCTACGAATTGTGTGCGCAGGCGCAGGTGTGAGCGATGAGCGCGCCGTCCCCCGCCGGGAGGGGAGGGGAGCCGGGCGAGTGACGTCATGGCGAACACGCCCTACCCGCCGCCCTGGCATCTGCACTACCAACATAGGTAAGGAGGAGCCATCAGTTAACCTGATACCTGCACCACCGACATAGGTAAGAAGGAGCCAGTTAACATCTGCACAGTTAACATAGCAGTGATAAGAAGGGGAGCTAGTTAACCTGACACCTGCTATAAACGTACCCGCATAGTTAAAAAGGGGGAGCCACTAAACCTGAAGCCTCCACTACCAATATACTCGTAGATAAGAAGGGACATGGAATAACATATCTACCTATGTTATTAGTTTGTTTGTACTTGTCATTCGACTTAAGTTGATTATATGTATACAAGTGTACGTTCGCCCCCAGAGATGGCGCCACGCGCGAGGCGCTCCCCCCGCGCCGCGAGCCGCCCCCGCCCTACGAGCAGCACCTGTACGCGCGGCACGCGACACCGACCGTGCCGCCGACGCTGCTAGACGCGCATCAGACGCACGCGCACGCGCACGCGCACGCGCATGGCTTGTAAGTATAACTTCGTATAACAAGTATGCTAGCTTGTGGAACGTCCACTCGCCGAGCCATGCCGACCGTGCTTGGAGACAATACGAGCTTTCCGTGTTGTGACCTAGCGGCATGCAGCGGCCGGCGGACGATACGATCGTCGCCATCGACGAGCCTACGCAAGCTGAGCCAAACTCCTCGTCCACAACCATACAACTTGATGACGCTCATCGGGCCCTGTTTCATTCATAAATCCATGGCTATCAAGTACTTAAGCAACGGCTTGAAGGATTCATCTGAGCGGACGAGGATCGAGTTCGAACAGCTTACCTTTTGTCTGCTGTTGCTTGTCAGCGGCGGCAGACAGTAGTCTATGCCATGCTAAGATGGAGAGAAATGACCTTCCCTGCATCCTATCCCTTTGTAAGCTAATCGATCAAATCGTGATATATAAGTATTAATATAAAGAACAATAAAAATATGATTTTGGCAATTCAACGTTTATGTTCTAGATGCAAGGGTGAAACTGAAGAAACGCGGACGGATTACAGAGAACACTTCAGTCTGCACAGGTCTGTACCTCCCTACCTGTACCTACAGTACAACATACGTGTCAGATGATTTTTTTTTTATTTATTTCATTTATTTATCTCACAAATATAGGTGGGTATAACATATTTAAATTAACAACACTGTGGTTAAACATTTGGGCCTAGCCTGTCAGTTATCTTTTACTATGCGTAGGTTCGGTACAACTAACGACCCGCCCTGACTTCGCGCGGGTGACACCTGGTATGCATCAATTAAGCTTTAAAAATTTCCTCAAGCACGCGCAGTGCTGTAAGATTTAACAAAGTTCTGAATGGTATAACTTTTATGGACATGCGTGTTGCTTACCATCAGGTGTATGACCACTCGTCTCGCTCGCTTACATAAATACACTTAACCCTTAACCTTGAGTCCTGTGTCCAGATGCAACCCTCCCTACGGCAAGTGCGTGGAGGAGCCGGCGGCGGAGGCGCGCGAGCGGGAGGAACCCGTCTCCAGCTCGGAGCAGCACCAGCACTGGGACGAGAAGCTCGGTCAGTAACAACATACACGCAGAATATTATAAGAATATTCAGTGATATTCCGCTAAATGTTGGTGTAGGTAGAATAGACAAATGAATTACGTTTACAGCCCTTCTACAAGTCGTGCATCGCGACGTGGCTCCTCTCACGATGCACTCACGAACAATTTTAAGCGTAGTGACAAAACGTTGGCGCCCAATCCGACAAGGTTTTTGCACCGTGTTGGGCGCCAACGTTTTGGAATGGACAAAATCATTTTATTTAGATATTGAGACTTGACAATTGCTCAATTAGACTATTCAACTATACCATACATTTTCGCAGTTGGACCATGTGAACCAAAAAGCTGTAGGTACTTAGTAATCAAAAGTTGCCTGCATTTCTGCAGATTCAATTTATTTTATTTCTACTCTTTCTGGACGGACTAAAAGTACCTATATTCAGGTTTGTTTTCAAATCGAAGCATTTCTCGATAGTTATTAGTTTAATGGTTTTACTTTCCCAGCTCCGCTTCCTTCTGCACTGCACATGTACGATGCACTGGCATCGGCATCATGTAACCTCTGTAACAAATACAATACAACAACAATTGTTTGTGTTGCAGTCAGCAGCTCGCTGTGCAGCCGCGTGACCGCCGAGGGGGCGGGCGCGGGGGCTGGGGCGGGCGCGGCGGTGGGCGGCGCCTCCTCTTCCAGAACCGAAGCCGCGTCTCCGCACCAACACGTCACGACTACGCATGCAGGTCATTAGCACTCTAGTCTAGACCTACTTACTGCTTGTTAATTTGCTACATTACCAATTCGGTCAACCAAAACTGGCAAGTCTTTAGGGATATTTTCACACATACGACGCTATATCTATCTCTCTTCCGCCAGGTGATGCGGCTCACTGGCTCACCGGTATCTTTCTCCCGAACGCAGCTTTATCTTATAGCTCTATTTCCCTTCCGCAGCAGGCATTGTGGGCATTATGGCGCGCTGCTTCACCTGTCTCTTTCACTCACGCGCAGACTTATATCTGTACCCCCTCCTCTCCCCCCGCAGGCGGCGGGCGGCGCGGCGCGCTGCAGCTGTGGCAGTTCCTGGTGTCCCTACTGGCGGAGGGCGCGCGCTGCGTCGCGTGGACCGGACGCGGGCTCGAGTTCAAGCTGCACGAGCCTGAGGAGGTACCTACTGCAGAGAGAGTCGCTCTCCCCCCGACATGCGGCATCGGCAGCTGGCAGTCCCTAGTATTCCAGTCCAGTCCAGTCCACGGAGGACAAACACTGAACTGGAATACTGGACTGAACAGAGGTCGTCAGGGATGTTAGGGTTTTTGATTTAATGTGGTCAGTTTTTCGATAGTGTAGAGTCCAGTCCGTCATCTGTGCTAGGTTACGGAGGACAAATACTGAACACATTAAATCAAAATACCTAACATCCCTGACGGTCTCTTTGTGATAATATTATAGTGGTTTACAGGTCACGCATCTCGCCGTCAGGAAGACTGCGGATGCGATCCTTGCAACGGGAAAAATGTTAAGCAACGTTAAGCTTAGAAAAGAGCGCAAAGTTATGACTGTCTCAACAGACAAAGATATTGGATTGACAAAAAAATTGTCTCCGCTGATATCGATATCAGATCACACAAAGTATCGTATCAGTATAAAACGATCTGATATCGTATCGTGTGTTCGAGTACGGGAACATAGTCTTCAAAGTTCCTGGTTCCCGAGAATCCCTAGATTGTTGGGAGTTATTGATTGATTGATTGATTGATTGCAGGTGGCGCGTCGTTGGGGCGCTCAGAAGAACCGGCCGGCGATGAACTACGACAAGCTCTCGCGGTCGCTGCGGTACTACTACGAAAAAGGCATCATGCAGAAAGTCGCCGGTAATAAATACTTCATAGTATACTAGGTATTACTTACCTAGTATTTGTATTAGTTCGCTTTAGTGTCGTGCAATCACGTGGTTACGACTAAACGAATTTTGATAAAAAACTACAAGCATAACGGATAGATTATGGTTTGAACGAGCACATGGACGTTTCAGCTCAAAAAAATCTAGTGTCAGGTACTTGTATTTATTGATTATTCTGTGTTTGAGGGGTACCCTAGCTATTGAACTTGTGCTAATAATTATTCTGTGCTATAGACCTTATTAATAATTATATTATTATTAATTAATAATATAAGAGGAGATGGTCGCATGCAGGTACCTAGTAGTAGGTAGATATACAAAAATACGGTCATGCAGAAAGGAAAGACGGTAATAAATAGGTACCAATACACTTAGTATTTGTACTCATTCATGTTGGTATTTTGTATCACATATAACCTCAGGTATCTGCATAAGGTTCAATAATAATCCAAAGATTGACTGGAGGCGATTTTATGGATCCGTCCACAACCCGTCCGTCTCGTAGATAGGTAGGTACTAACCTTACCTACTTTGCAATTTCGTTATTTCAATGTTCAAGTCGATATTTACTAGTAATATCAATAATAGTAGGTACTTACGTAATAAGATTACGTATTGCAGTGGTGTTTTATTATGCTCCATTATTTCTGTTTCAGGCGAGCGCTACGTGTACAAGTTCGTGTGCGACCCGGAGGCGCTGTTCAGCATGGCGTCCCCCCGCGCGCGCTCCCCCGCCGCGCCCACGCACCCCCCCGCGCCCTATGAAGTCATCACACAGCTGTACGGCGGCGTCGTGTACCCGCAGTACTTGCCGGGCGTCACCGGCGTCACCGGCGTCGCGGGAGTGCCGAGCGCGTCGCAAGCGAGCGACTATCCAGGGAGAAGATACTATCACCATATGAACCACTTGGGGCATTATGATACCTAAGAATTGATGCGTAGATTATGGCAGACATATTATTATTCTAAATACTACGTATTTTACTGTGACCTATGGTCAGGGATACGAACTAACAATAGGCTAAGTCGGGAACTAAACATTTGAATGTTTCGTTCTAATGAAATAAATATATCAATTAGGTAAGTACATTTAAAGTTAAATTATGAACATATTTAAGTAATTTCACTATGATTAAGTAAATGAATACGTTAGCTTTAATTTCGTTCGCTCATACAATCTAGTCATAGATGACGTAAGTCACACCTAATCAATCAATCATTTATATCGATTTACATAGCAATAAATCAATACTACATACAATAATGGGTAATTTAGGTAATGGCAGAACACTGAATGTTATTGGTAAAAAAGCGAGGGTAAATCGTTTTGTGCAAAACGCAATGTCATGGCGATTACTCCGATTGGTTTTGTAAATAGAGTAGGTAGAGCTCTCAGTGCTTTCTTACTTGGCATATTTGGCCAATTATATTGTGTCAATACACCCGTATTTAGTTTTGTTTCGTAAATGTATTGTTTGGGGTGACTCTTTTGTCTAAGTAAACGTTTTGTAAATTAGGTTTTCAAATACATTACAATAGAATCTGCAATGTTTTTGTGTAACTGTGATACAATTTAATTACGCAACAGATATTCAAATTGAATTATAATTTAGGTTAATTTAATACTTGATACTCATAATTTTACACATTTGACTTGTCTGTTAAACGGACGAACTTCTAGTCAATACTAGTATTAGTTATGAAACTTGTTCTAGTATCTAGCAGATATCCATTATCTTCTATTGAATACTTAGTATTTATAATAGTAGGTATTAGTACCTAAGTATTAAGTATAGTAGGTAACAGTTACTTAGCTAGTATTTTGAGGTTATATTTAGAGGATATCAAGTTATGTCATGATTTAACTTGAAGAACTTTTAAACTTTACACATTACGAATTTATAGCGTATATTTCATTGCCCTGGCGTTTCGAATTGATTGTAATGTTGTGGTCCTGTAGTCTAATAGATACAGACTTATGGAAATATTTCAATCGACCACCAAATTAGTTTAATTTTAAATAAAACATTCTCTACGCGCGCAGTATTTGTAAAATGTACAAATGATGCAAAACATTACCAAACATACAAGTGCCATGAACAAATGAACCTAGAGTTCAACGTAAAGTTTACTGTATCTACAGTCTACATATTGAGGTACAAAGTATTGTACCAGTAGAGTAGGTGCCTAGCAAAACATGGCGTCGGTGAAGCGCGCTGCGGCTTGGCGCGGGTACTGTCAAGTTTGACAACGATTTGTTTTGACAAAACACTATTTAATAGTACCTGAGATCGTATAGAATTTATTTATAATGGTACCTAGCAAAGAATATATCTTTGGTACGTAGAGTCAATTTGAAAATGTTTTGCTATTGAGTGGCGACTCGCGCCGCCTTCACAGCCGCCGTGAGTTCGAACCGTACCTATAGAGAATGTCGTAGTTAAGTGAAACGTTAAGTAAAGTGTAGGCGGAAGAAGCAATCTTGTAAATAATAAAGGATCTTAAGTAATATGTCATTTTATTCTGATGCTTTAATTTTTTCTTGCCCTGCAAAGGACAATCTAATCAAATTAGGAAAAACAATTAAATTATGTTGGGAATAAACATAAGTTATCGCACTAGCTAAACGCAGCTGAAAACGAAACGCATCGTTTTTGTCTCGCTCTCTCTCTCGTGCTCTCGCTCACTTCTTGTACGCGGCATTGTTACTCAGTATAATTGTAATAATTGTTATTTTAATAGTAATACAAGTCACAAAATCAAAGTGTTTATTAATTTCCTACAAATTATGCTATCATAACAATATTATGATAATTTCCGTATCATCAATATTAATAACATGTAATAATAATACACCTATATCATGTGATCAAGGGATAAAAAATTCAAAACTCATACAAACAGTTAACATTTTTAATTATATTTCATTCTATCCATAATTCAAACAGTCAACACAATTACAACTAGACATATATAATACTCTTCTTATATTTATAAAAATATCTAAAAAAACTTACAAAATGAGTAGTGCACTACGCGCCCGGCACGACGAAGGTGTCTCATTGCAACACAGCGCGGCAAGCCAAAACAATGACAATAACTACAAATTTTTAATTTATAAAATGTTTAATATTTTTGTGCCTAATTTCTCGGACTTGTACAATTATCCTAGGGCTAGAAGATTTTATAAAAAAATGACACCTTTGTACCAGACAACACAAAAGTATACTACAGTCCCGCTTCAGTAGTTCAGTGACGACTCCGAGGTCGTCGGGCCCCATCTGTATGAACACAAGGTCTATTGTGATCTGTGTTCACTCTACAGAGTATTTTGACCCAAACAAGCTACTGTAAAGTAAGATAAACGCCAAACAAAGATAAAAATGTATGGGCGATTGGCTTGCAATTAGCGATATGTGGATCGCGATGGAGACGGTCAACGATGAAGGAAATAAAAGCCGAAATTCTTACTTCGTTATTTCCTATCAGGTTCATAATCATCGCGCATACGTCCTCTATACGGATGACATATTTCCGAATCGTCACTGACGCACTGAAGAGGTATTATTTTAGTGAACCCTTTCTTTTCTAAAACTAGACTAGAATTATACATAAACATAATATCTGTGCGCATCTGTTCCGCCGCCGCCGCCGCCGCTGCCGCCGCCGCCGCCGCCGCCGCCGCCGCAGGTAACACCTGCTGTGGGCTTTTTGAAAACCCTTTTTATAAACAAAATACTTACATTTTGGTAAGCTATTCAACGGCGACGAGACGAGCAGGTTGAACGCCTGATGGTGAAAGCCTACCCGCAGGTTTTTACATAGAAGTATAATTTGAGTAATTTTGAATATTTCGTGTTTCATTATTATTATAATATCTTATTGTCAAATGATTCAGTCCTCCATCAGTCGACATCATACATGCAACACAAACACTCACTGTGACAAAAAGCGCAAGCATTCGTTTCGTGTCTGGATCTTGTTGGACCATGGTCCTCGTACTATCTGGCTCCTTAGGTACAGGGAATAGTTAGGGTCCAGAATCAACGAATCTGATCGAAAGACGTGTACATTTGTTTTTACCAAAACCAACTGCAGCGTTCCCTCTATATAAACGTAAAAAATTAGAAATATCCAAAACTATAAGCTTTATTACCGCGACAAGAACTAATTGAATAGGTTCACCATTACTTAGTATGTCTCCATGCTCAAACTGACCTTATCGAGGTCAACTTTGATAAATCTAAATAATTAATAATTATAATAATTATTTAAGAAGTAGATATATCACTTGTCATTGAACACGGACTATATTTATACAAATTCCAAATCTTTATGAATATCTACAAAATATCTAAAAAGAATCCATTGTATGGCGCCTAAATATATTTCGGGACACACTTCACCATTAAATGGTATCAAAACTAATATATTTTTCCTAGAGGACTGTTTACCAAAAAAATGGCTACTCCAAAGTATATTGCACAAAATACTCAATAAAAAACAATTACAAACTTAAAATAAACATCCAATACCTCATTACATGAGAATTTGCTATAATTGACAACTATTAAAAATTAATTAACTAACGCCATCTGTAAGTCAGCAGCAAACAACTTGCAACAATATTGTGTAATAGTGACATCTAGCGGTGGACAACAACGATAGCTTGTCTTGTAGGGTTTGAAGATACTATAACCATAGCTTGCATTATTAATTTATTATATTAGCTATAGCTGTCAACGAATTAGCATTATTATAACAACGGTTAGTAGTTAGAACATAGATCCTAGGAATTTAGCATGTTAAGCGTTGTAGTAATTATAACATCTCTGAACGCTATTTCATTGTAACAACGAATAACGAATTCACTATTTGATCTATGTTCCGAGCGCCGAAGTTACTAGTATTTTGTAACTATGTTCTATACGTTGTTTAACATACATAACCGTCCTGGAGTGTAGATTGGATCACATCTCGCGCTGCGAACAATATGCACACTACTGGCCTTACCAGCAACTCCACGCTATCACATTATAGCTGCTATAATATAACGTATAACAGTTACAATGTAAGAGAACATTGCAAGGTGAGAGACTATTGTAATCACATCGTTCGTTGTAGGACATGCTCACCGTTATCTGTTCCTTCACCACTTACATATAGCATGCTATCACATATAGCTGTTATAACGAAACTGCTATAACGTTAACCGTTATAACGACTAGCTGTCCATCGTGAGCGCTATGTCTCGCAGAGTGGATTTGATCGCGTCGTACGATGCGAAAGAGATGCCGACAGCTATCGGCCCTTTCACCCAGTTCATACTCAGACCTTTGAAGAAGCCGCGCCAGCCCTCCGTCCTGGGGACATAATTCATTTCTAAACACAACATAGACGATTTTGATTGCTATTGGTTTGAAAATATTATAATAAAAAAAAGATCAATATTGTTGTGGAATGCTTAATATAAGCACTTACTTCCAGGATAACCAATACAATAAAATACTAATTACAATTACTTGGCTTTGACACTTAGGTCCTTGAAAGTTAGTACAAATATTTAGTCCCAATACTCGGTATTAATACAAAATAATACCAAAACCAAACTCATACTAGTTAAATAGTACCCCGTACAAATATTGAGATTTACATTAGATACCTGTTACAAATATCTGTATGCAAATAATCGGTACTAGATTTAGATATCAAGGGCCGACACTGATACAGGTTTGTCTAGGCCACGCATTACCGATACCTACAGCCTTTGGTGTTTTACCGACGCGGCTACCATCCCCCCCCCCCTCCCCCCCTCCCCTCCGCTCCCTTTGCCTGTCTCGTCAGTCTGTGTCAAGCAATGTGCGGCGCGCGGTCATTGCTCCTTAAACAACTGTGTAAAACCAAGAAAACCTAAAGCTAGCGGTGTGCCCAAGTGCCTAGTGCCTCTCTAGTGTAATACCTTTGTGTTTCCTTCGTGTGAAAGGAGAATTCGCCAAAACCCAAGTGCCACGTGGCCTCAAAACCGGCGGGTGCGCACCATTGGAATTTGTGATTGCCCACTGCTGGGCCTCTTCCCCAGACAGACCAGACTACAAGGATCCACGTTAGTACAGGCATATTCATTTCTCCCTCCTTCCCACTCTTATATCTCTGGTTTGAGGAACACCAAATAACTCATCTGGTAGCAAAGTGCTAAATCTCCCGCGCTGACAAGGTAAAAGATCCGAAAGATAAGTTCGCTCGCTGACCTGTACTTGTGTGCACGCGTGTCGTCGGCTGCTCTGTACGTACCTGTACACGTGTGAGAGCGTGGCGGCGATGCTCGGGTGCGGGTAGGTCCCGTCGGCGCGGCGGCGGCTGGTCTGCATGCGGCGCCGCACGATGTCCAGCGGGTAGGACGCGGTCTGCGCGAGCGCGCCGGCCGCGCCGCCGAACGCCATGTTCGTCAGCGCGCCTTGCGGGGTGCCGAAGTATTCTGCGGAACGTTTAGAAAACTCGAACGAGCATTTTCTGAAAGAAAAAATACGACCACCGGCTGGGACTCGAACCCGCATCGCGATTTTCCCTCGGCGTGAGAAGGGCTCTGCCCGATTACACGGTGGTCACCACACTCACTCCTATCACAATAGATGGCGTACGCGTCACCCTTGAGACGGGTAAATGAGATGGCATTGCTGTTATTTAATATCAGCTTTTAGGAACTGTTATTTTTATATAACAGGAGTAGTGTAACATGTACTCAATCTAACCTGTTACACACAAACCAACCCTAGTAAAACCACAGAATACTAAGGGACAGAAGCATCACTCCGCAAAGACATTTAAGCAGATAGCGGCTCTTGCTACGGCCCAATAAAGTTCATTTCTGCTCGCGTAGCGCTGCATACCTACCAGTCATATTAACCTACAGAGCGCGTCTCTTTCTATCGCGCCGCTCTTATCTCTTCTGACGCGGCACGTGTAACGACGCGCGACCCGCCGTCGGTGTCCGGCTATGTACTTGTAGCTTCCTACCTACAGTGCGGAGTGCGCTAGGCCTGGTAAAACTGGGAAGGTGAGCGGTAGACTCATTTTTTGAAATAAATATCTTATCTAGATTTCATTTTCACGAAATGTCTGACAACGTACAACTTTGTGCAGGTGTAGCTTCATCTCGATCAAGAGTAATGACACATTACTCTGAGCTGCAATGTTTATAACGGAGCCTGTATTCAAGGATAACCAAATTTTAAATTTCGAACACTGACGCGGTATCTCGCGAACATAGCGCTTTTGTACATAGTTTCAGTTTGAGGAACCAATTATCGTAGGAACTAAAAACACAATATTTTTGTTTTAGGCAGAAAAATCGTATTTTTCACAATTCCAAAAAACAGATATTTGATACGTTTGGAATGTATTTTTATTGTTTAGTTTAATTAGAATATGCGTGTCTGTACTCACCTAAGTATTTGTACTTGAGCGAGTCGTACGTGAAGAAAGAGACGCCTGCGTACGGGATCACTCCGAGCACCGTCGCCGAATAACCTCTGAACAATATAATGATAACCTTTTATAATCTGTCAAAATGGTGCACAAATGTTGGGGGCGCCACTTGTCGCATTTATGGCAATACCTTTTATTCTTTATTTAAAACAGCGGGACAGTATGTATCGGCGTCTTTATGGCCTAGGGATGTAACATGGAATAGGATTTTTGTTATTAACTTATTGCAACTCTTGAAAATTCGTTCGCAATCCCACTTCCTACTTACTCCTACGTTACGTGTCGTTTAGCTACAACTTGCAGTATTTTCGTGGAATGCACAGCGGCGAATAATGTTGAAATATCTTATATTTTTAACCGACTTCAAAAAGGAGGAGGTTTACAATTCGACGGTATGTTTTTTTTTTTTTTTTGTGTGTTTGTTACGCGATTTCTCCGCCAATTATGCATTGATTTCGATGATTCTTTTTTTGATTGGTAGGTAATACATCAAAGGTGGTCCCATATAAATTTTATCGAAATTCATTCAGTAGTTTTTGAAAAAAATAGCAAAAACAAAAAATATAAGTTTAATCTTCAAGTCGGTTCTTGTTTTTTTCGTAACCAACTTTCTAAAGGTGGAGGTTTGTATTCGATTGCTTCACCTGCTTCACCCAGGGTTGACTTCCGGTGAGGGAACTCCTCAACGGTGAATAGTACAGACACAACATTTCGTAAATGGATTTAACCATAATAGCCTGTTCTAAATTCCATCATGACATGGCAGGTACACCCAGGATTGACTTCCGGTGAGGGAACTCTTCAACAGAGATATAGGACAGACATGAAATTTTTTTGTACATGCATTTAATTGTGATAGCCCGTTTTAAACTTCGTCATGATGTGGCTTCTAGATCATAAAAGCTTGTCTTTAAAAACTTTTTGAATTAATTTAATTAAAACTTGTTTTTCACTAAAACGGGTAAAATAAATTATTTTTCAAAAAAAACTAAACCGACTTCAAAACCACAAATGGCACTCAAAAGTAAAAAATAAATTAATATAATTATCATAAGCGCTACCCACTCATATATTTGAAGTCGGTGCCAGCCAAGTCTAAAAGGTAGTAGATAGATACTACCTACAAGTAGTACTTACTATATACATATTTATCTGCTACCTTTTAGACTTGGCTGGCACCGACTTCAAATATATGAGTGGGTAGCGCTTATGATAATTATATTAATTTATTTTTTACTTTTGAGTGCCATTTGTGGTTTTGAAGTCGGTTTAGTTTTTTTTGAAAAATAATTTATTTCAATTACTTTAGGTCGACGCTACCAGATGTGGTCGGTATATCAGTAACTCTGAAGCGGCGGTGTGGCGAATTTTGATATTTCTTATACTTAGTCTTAGACTGAGTCGTTCACGTCGAAAATGATCGAATATTTTTTCGGCTGGAAACCATCCTTTTGAAAACACACTCCGGACCACACTTCTGGCGTTTTGTAGGTTTTGTCAAGAGTATGATTTTACCAAAACAAACTGCAGGGGAATAGTGTTGCGACGACGTGGTGGGCACCAAGTTATAGTTAGGTCAACTATCGATAGTCCTACTATCGATAGTTCGAAAATCAGCTAGGATATCGATAGCGCTATCGATAGTCGATATATACTCTATCGACATTATATAATGAGATAATACTTTTGATAACTAGCAATACTATTGATAGAATAAATATATATAATTGAACCTCAGTTGTCGCCATGCCATCGATATCATCGATAGTATCGATACCATAAATATACAAGACTAACGTAAACTTTATACAGATAAAACACAATTACAATTTGTTATATATTATAAGATAATTGAATTAAATGATCTGTAATTTTTTTCTGTAAAATAATTACTGACCTTTATAGAAACAAACTGCAAACGATACTATTGAAAAATAAGCAATTATCAAAAGTAAGCTTGTGGCAACGGGCGAGCGGCAACACTATGTTGATATTAGTAGCATAGGATATTGTATAAGCTGACCTGTACAAGGTGGCGAGCCCCTCGTCCCGGGCGACCTTCCGGAAGACGGCGCGCAGCGTGGCGTACTCCCGAGCGTTGGTCACCGCCATCCTGGCGCGCGCCATGTCCAGCGGGTAGGTGGCACTCTGCGAGATCACGCCCGCCAGCGAGCCCGCCACCAGGTGGCGCACGCGGTGCTGTCTGGGATACATTATACAGTACTAGCTGCGCCCCGTGGTTTCCCGGGATAAAAAGTAGCCTATGTGCTATTTCAAGTCCTAAAGTACCATACCAAATTTCATCAAAATCGGTTCAGTAGTTTTTGCGTGAAAGAGTAACAAACATACATCTATACATTGTTACATACTTTCGCGTTTATAATATTAGTAGGATGCATGCTCATTTGTACACATATGTGTCAGTGCGAGCGTATCGCAGTAGGCGATAGATGGCGCTGTACGTCACACAAACGCCGTCTAGTGAAGCCTGTTTTCAACTGGAGCTGTTTTATCGACGAAGCCACGTGTTCCAATCACAGATAAGTAAATATTACGCCTACTTTATCCCCACCCAACGGATGTCTCGTAATCCAAGAAAAAGGTTTGAAAGAGGCAGCAGCGTTGCCAGTGCGGGTAAAAATTACCCGATTTCGGGAAATTTAGTTATGAATTATTATTGTAATGGTGATTCCTTATTTAAGTTACATAAACTTTTAGTGGCGCCACTGCTGCTGGCGCCAAAACGTACTAATTTGTAATTATTGTATTATCAAATATTTTTAAAACAATATAAGAATAATTGAACAATACTAACAATCGACTATTCGAGCTAAATCTGTTTATAATAAGTTATTGCCTACGGTGGCACAATGGGTGCAATGGGTTCTATTACAGTTCAACATAATGAAATAGGCATAAATTCAGATTCTGATTATTAAATTCATGTTATGTCATAATTAATTAAATTATTTAGAAGGATATCGTGAAACATGTCGCACCATGTTTGTGTGGCGTGACCTGCAGTGGGCCACGCTCGTAGCGTCATATATAGATATATAGAAAGTTCATTATTGCACAAACAAACTTGTAACCTCGGTGTACTGTGCAGTTTTATGAGGTACTGCAAACAAAATATAAATGATGACAAAATATATAAATGGATAAACAAATATATTTTATATGGATAAAATAATTATAAATATGTATGGATGGGTCTGAAATAAATTAATATATCAATATTATTAAAATTATAAAGTAAATTTGGAAAAAATAAGTGAATTAGTACAGCTAATAGAATACGCAACACGATGGCGCGGGTATGTATATGTGTGTGAGCGACTCACTTGGCGGCGGCGGGTGTGTCGACGCCGAGCGCCTTCTTGCACTGCTCGTGCGCCGTGAACTGTATGGCGGCGTAGGGCACGATGCGCGCCATGGTGGCGCTGTTCCCGCGCCACAGCGCCAGCACGCCCTCCGCGCGCAGCGAGCGCAGCAGGAACTGCACCGCGGCGCGCCACGAGTACGGCGTTTGGCTGCCGGCCGGTGGGAGCTCAGTACCAACTACTCGACAACACTATTATTGCGTCGTTAGAGGAATGCCTGTACATTTATGTACAAGAATTCCTTTCTGGAACCACAGAATACTAAGGGACAGAAGCATCGCTACGCAAAGAAATTTAAACAAATAACGACTCTTGCTATGACGCAATAAAATTCAATTCATCTCGCGTAGCGCTGCATACCTACCAGTCATATTAACCTACAGAGCGCGTCTCTTTCTATCGCGCCGCTCTTATCCCTTCTGACGCGGCACGTGTAACGACGCGCGACCCGCCGTCGGTGTCCGGCTATATACTTGTAGCTTCGTACCTACAGTGCGGAGTGCGCTAGGCCTGCTGGAACCTACGCAGCATCACCATTCCTTCCTACCATTATGTACTACTGATTATTTTTATTCGGTGTAGGTACATACAATAAAGCAATCTGTATTGGTATTTAGTTACTGGTGGCGTCATCTAGCGTCATCGTTTTGAAACTAGAAGTTAGTAGAAAGTTTATTTGTTAATAGATACATTTTTAACAAGTAAATCGCGTTATGAAGCGACGCGCACGGCGCGCGGCTGCGTGCGGGACGTACATGCGACACAGCTCGAGTTTACACTCCAAAGCGCGTAAGCGGGTCGCAGCACGATGTTTTCCTTCACCGTTTATATCATGTCATCGGCGCAGGGCCGAGTCGGGATTCGAACTCGGGCGCGTCGATCGTAAGGCGCACAAGTTACCGGTCGGCCGAACTCGACCTTCAAAATGTTACATCTACAATCAGACCAACACGTAAACAAACACGATAACGAGTTGTCTAAATATAGACACAAAGTCGCCTCAGTGTAACTGGAGGCGGTACATATGTATTATAATTACGGTTATTGTTCTGCGGCGCTTCATTCATTTGAAATGGCTTACGTTTAACTGACCACCAGATATTGTAAAATGTAACCCCAAAAATAGTAAATGATCACCAAGGTACGCTTCACCACAAGCCTCGCTCGTCACCCCTTCATGTCGCTTCCCTTACTCGACTTCGCTCCGCTGCAGAAGTCGTCGGCTCGCTTTGCTCGCCACCTCCCTCCGTGTGGCTCAGTGTAAGCATGTGCGACTTTCGATCTGACGCACTTTAGTTCGAAGCCAGCTGGCCCCGCACCACTGACTTTCTTAAGTTATGTGCGGATTTAAAACTCGCTCTAAAAACGGTGAAGGAAAACATCGTGAGGAAACCGACATGTTCAAGAATCAATCACAAACATTCAAGGACATGTGACATCCACAGTGCGGGTTGCACTGGGCAAGCGTGGTGGATGATGGCCCATACTCTCTACGAGGGAAGGCCCGAGTCCCAGCAGTGGGAACGCAATGGAATGATGATGTTTCATTAAAAACACCTCGGTAGATTGAACTTTACTTGTTTGGTTACAAAGTACTAGTTTACTGGTGGTAGGTCTCTCGCATGCGAGAGGCCTTTTGGGTGGGTACCACCACTTTGCCAGTTATACAGCCGCCAAGCAGTAGTGCGCAAGTATCACTGTGTTCTGGTTTGAAGGGCATTGCAGCCAGCAAAATTACTGGGCGTTTTGTCTCCGGATGACGAGCGCAGTGCAGCGCCGCGCAGGATTATGCTAAACTAAATTCTGGGTAGTGGTGTTACTGTTATGTGCAGGCGTGTTCTTACCATCAGGCGAACGAGCTGCTCGTCTCGTCATTCAGTTACATACAAAAAGATTATAAAGTACACGACTGAGTACTCACGAGGCCTGGAAGTTGATCTTGGTCCTGTCGAGCGGCGCGATGGTGGTCTTGGCCATCGCCCCTGCGAGCGCGCCGGCCACCAGTGACGTCACCACCGTGCTGCTGCGGCTCAGCTCCGCGTGCGAGCGACGCTTGCTCGGCGGCTCTGACGAGTTACACAAACGGGAACTTACTTTTACCACAGAATACTAAGGTACAGAAGCGTGACTCCGCTAAGAAATTTAAACAAATAGCGACTCTTGCTACGACGCAATAAAGTTGAATTCAGCTCGCGTAGCGCTGCATACCTACCAGTCAAAATACAAAAAAAAGCAAGACAAAATTCATGATCTTGGGCGGCAAGAGACAATTAAATTAATTGCCAACCACCGTTAAGATGACGCTTATGGGTGAAGAAATAGAGCGTGTTTATGCGGCGCGTAATTTAGGTTTGGACGTTGACGCTTTTGTTTTTCAATTCCGCCAAGAAGTCATGTGACGCCATTTATAAATTCTCACTATGCTTTGAAAATGAAATCTCGACGCAAGATCCATTTGGCATGCCTTCTCTTTGGTGTCGTGAATTACAAAAATCCTTTGTATCTCTACGACAAACTTAATTGGGTCACCGAAAACAGGCAATGCTCCAGCAGACACGGTTCGCAGCAACTGTCTATTCCACGGCATCGCACTGCGAGCTTCAGAGGTTCGTTCCGTTACGCGGCGTCCAAGTGTTGGAACAATCTGCCGCCGCCAATCAGAAGGCTAAATAATTTAAATACTTTTCGATTTAAACTTAAAAAATACTTGGTCGATGAACAAACACTGCACGGAAATAAAAACATTGATATGTCGTTCCTATAAACGGAGTTACCCTTCTTTCTAATTTTTTTTTTTCAACTCTCTATCATTTCTATCTCGTCTACATTTCTCTCCCCTCCATCGTTCGCTTCCTTTTTTTCTCCTCGTGTGATTGGCCCCTCACGCCTATGCTACGGGTGTATTTAGCATGTAAGCATTTCACCGAGTCTTTTTTATTTTTGGCATTGTATGTTTATGTAAGTATGTATATTTATTACTATTATAATTATTATTTATGTATGTACATTTTACTCACTTTTTATTCTTTCATATATATACACACATATATATATATATATATATATATATATATATATATATATTTATATGTAGTGTTATTACTATTTTAAATGTACAGTCAATTTTTCACTGATCCTATAGCAAAACGAGTATCAGCTGAAAATCAGCGCCGAGTTGTGTACAACTCTCGGCATTTTGTGCTGAGCTGAGCCCATTCGGCGCATATATTTATTATTTAAGTTTTATTTATAATTTCTTGTTTGTGTGCCGAATAAATGGTTTTTCTTTCTTTTTCTTTCAGTCATATTAACCTACAGAGCGCCTCTCTTTCTATCACATAGCTCTTATCTCTTCTGCCGCGGCACGTGTAACGTAGGGTTTATAATTGTGTTGTGATGAATTATCAATCTGAATAGGTATTAAGTTCAAGTAATGTATCTCTCTACCGTCTATTACTATTATTCTCATTCTGTGAACAATAGCTTTTCAAACATTATACCTACCTAGTATTAGCACAGAAGACTTAACATGGTACACACCTGTCCTGTGTCCGGATGTAACTCGACAAGTAAATACAATAAGGATTTAAGATTTCATAGGTTTCTGCGTGACGCGAGGTAAGATTTTCCTATGATTTCATAATAGGTACGTACCTACCTGCAATCTGAAGTCTGTCTTGGTACTAATATCGTCTAGTACCTACTAATATTTACTTTGTACTAAATAATATCTAAGTATATAGTGTAACCACGCCGGGACCATCCTTTACATCTAGACGAGAAATCTTTGATATAGAGAACGATGAGGTGACTCACAATCCACCCCCTTCAGCAATAAATCTAATCCCAGTGACCAATACAGGCATTAGGATAGTTAGGGCAGTTCCGCTTCAGATCAGGGATCCATCAGCAAACTCTAAAGAGAAGCCCCGACGACCCGCGGAGAGAAAGCTAAAAAGAGAACGCGCCCAAGTAGCGGACCAGGTGATGAAGCATTACAGTGTAATGCTTCATCACCTGGTCCGGACCTGGTTTAATATAGCCTGTAATGATTACAGGCTATATTAAACAAGCTACAACGAATAGAAAACACCCGGCGTCAAGCCTAAAAGAGATTAGGACTCTATCCGTGAAGCATGAGGACCTGAAAAAAGCGGTAACTACTAAAATGGCCCAAATGGAGAGCAAGGTTGCAGACATATATATTTTTTCTTAAATTGCGTCATAACATCAATATTCCTGAACCGATTTTGATGAAACAAAGCCTTTGTGTAGCGCCGGACTCCGTAGAACATATTTTTAAAAACTGCATTTAAATTCGTGCCTAAGTTTCTGCGTTTATCCCGGACTGACACACAGACAGACAGACACAAATTTTAAAAACTGAATTTTTGGGTTTTTTGCTACCATATACTCCTAAAAAAGGTTAAAAAATATCTTTAATGTACAGTAACCACCTCGTTACAGTTTTATTATAAGTATCTATAGATTACATAGAGGATATCCAGTATCAGTATCAATGAAAGTATTAGGTACCTATACTTAGTATCGTTATCTATGACGAATTCAAGTCCTATCTTTACGAGTATTCACTATCAGTAATACTCGACTGTTATCGAATTATTATTCCATCTCATAATGCCTTCTATTGTATCGATATCTAGTTTATCTGACACTCCGTCTTAATGTGACAGTAATAGATTTGATATCAAATAACGTATAGTATAACTGTTACAACTGTTGGCTTATACAACTGCGCACTAAGTAAACAGTTGGTTTTGTTTCTTTATAAAAAAATCTTTAAAAATCTGACGATTCCTTTTTCTTTTTAATTTTTAGAGTTTGCTTATCAGCCATAGTTTTTTGGAAAAAATAAATACGAGCACCGCACCGGCTGGAAGTTGAACCCGCATCCCGATAAGCAGTAGTGCGCTAATTTAAAGGGCATTGTAGCCAGCGAAATTACTGGGCATATGAAACTTAATATCTGATGTCTCGGGGTGATGAGCGCAATGCAGTGTTACGCAGTGCTTTTTATCGTATAAAAGTTCTGGGTGGCACTGCAATTGTTATGGGCGGGGGTGGCGTTTAACATCAGGCGAACGACTTGCCAATCTCATCACGCAGTTTCATAAAAAAAAAAACAACTTTCCATAGGCGCTAGAGCTAAACGTTTATGCCTAATAAAATGATTAGAAAATAGCTAATCAATGCTTTATTGAACAAATAACAAATGCTTTATATTATAATATGTACAAAAATAATTTAAAAACTTTGTCAAGATCGATACTAAATGTTCACATGACGCAGCAACTTCCTCGCGGCGCTGCGAGTCGTTTATAACAACGATAACAGTCCACGTGAAGCGACATTTCAATTTAAAATTTGCATTAAATCTCACTGGACTACACATTGCACTGTCGTCGTGTAAATAATCATTTCTCTCACCATAGTAAAATATCATTCACTCACTGTAATGACAAATTCACTCAACATAACGAATTAGTTACTTGATATGAGGAGGAGGCACCGCGTTCACTGCTCCCTATAATATTCACTGTTTAAAGAACTAATTCGCTCACAATATTATCGAGTAGTTCTCATCCTAATGCACCATCCACTCCCTAACCTCCCTACTCCCTACCCTACAATGAGTATTCACTCGTCACAATGAGTAATTCACTCTCCAGAATGAGTATCCACTCTTCACAATGAGCAATTCACTCTTAAAAACGAGTAATTCATCTCCAAAATGAGTATTCACTCTTCACAATGAGTAATTCACTCTTAAAAATGAGTAATTCACTCTTCACAATGAGTATTCACTCTTCACAATAAGTATTTACTCTTCACAATGAGTAATTCACTGTTAAAAATTAGTAATTCATTCTCAAAAATGAGTAATATACACAATAAGCAATATTCATTCTTCTCAAAGAGTACTAAGTAATAGACTGACCGTAATGTTTCGTCTTCTCTCCCAGCACGGGCACGCGGCCCTCGCCGACCGCCATGGCACGGGCGCGGCGCGCGGCGCGCGGCGCGCGGCGGCGCGTGGCGGCTCGCGGCGCGGCGCTCACTCACATGCTGCCATCTAGAAGCACAGGGAAATTCATTCAAGTTAATTTTTTCATAATCGTTTCACGAGAAGAAAGCTGACATTGTGGCTTGCTGAAAAATGCTTTTATGACCTTAATGAATACATGACATACAAAAAAGAATAAATATGACTGATATAAAACTTGACATTAACTAATTGATTAATTACGTAAAATTTGAATTCGATAATTCTATTTTCTTTAAATGTTTTTGTTCCTTAATTTGAAAAATATTATGTTTGCACACCATTGTTATGGCAGGATGTACTGATTGTAATTCTAATTCTGATTGTTACCATCTGCTTTGTACTACATGTTAGTATTAAGATACCTACATATAAACTTGTGCTCTTGCGTATGTATCCTTCCTGAGGACCGCGTGGCTTGCGGCGCGGCGCCGGCGCCGCGCGACGACACACTTTTTTATGAAACCGAGTGATGAGATGAGTCGTTCGCCTGATGGTAAGCGCCACGCCTGTCCATAACAATTGCAGTCCCACCCAGAACTTTCCCTACAGCTGTTGCCGTTTCTCACTATATCTTCCATTTTCTCCTGTCTCTAGGGATCTATTCTGAGTTGCTTTCGTTCATTCGTTCGTGCGGACTAAAAGAAACGCTCTTAAGCCTGTTGCATAGCGCTGTCCCTGTCATCCGACTGAACGAAGATTCGTAATTCCGAATCAGCTGGCCAATTCAGAACCCCACGACAACATACCGAATCGATTCGATTGGATAACGATCTCGTGTCGTAGGTTTCTTTTCGAGCTATTCAGAACATCCGCCCCGAGGATTCGACACGGTTTCGGTTACGATATCGAAATCGATACGACAACGTGTTGCATTTACGGAGTTCGTTTTGTGTGCAATACTCGCAGAAAATTGTATTATTATCTAGACGATATAAAAATGTTTTCAAGTTATCAAAATTTATTATAACAATGTTTATCACGAATTAAATTATAATCAACAATTATAAGCGCCAGATATTGGTAGAAATATAAAAAAAACAAGAGCTTCGTAAACACCCACCTGCTGATATCCACTTGACATTAATGTTTAATCTATGCTTTTGACATTGACAAACCGCCAAATTTAAATGTCTATCGCAAATTGTTTACTTTATCATGTTTTGAAATTATTAAAAGAAGATCGAGCGAGAAGACGAGCCTCATCAAGATTCGTTAGAAATGTTAAGTAAATACCAAAATTACTATTACATAGTATCACAGAATACTTTATAATAATTATATAGGTACAGTGATTTTATTTCGGTAGATTTATGCATCTTATTAAGTAATCTTATAGTAGTAAGTACATAGTTCTAAAACAATCAAAGCGAACTTAACCTACAAATAAATACTAGACTTGGTAGGTACTTTATTACATAGAATTAGTTTATGTTGAATCTTACTGTGAGTTTTATTTTATTTGTAGTAGAAAATGTAGTTTATTTAACAACACACGGAATATACTCGGTATTAACGGTCAAATCTAATGCTTTCGAGTGATATGTTGCACTCGATAAGTTGTCGTGGAAATTAATCGGACGTTCGAAAACTTTGCTTCGATATCTGCATTGTGAATAACGTTCTCGGTCGATAAATACGCGTTTATCGTACGGTTACGATTGGTTATCGACTACGACAATTTGAACGTCGATTCGACTATTGTGAATTTAAAATATTTTGAATCGTACGATATCAAACCGAATCGATCGACAAATGAGTTGTCGTGAGGTTCTGAATCGGCCAGCTGATTCTCTGTGTTCCGGCAGGCCTAGCGCACTCCGCACTGTAGGTACGAAGCTACAAGTACATAGCCGGACACCGACGGCGGGTCTTTAAAGAGAGGCGCTCTGTAGGTTAATATGACTGGTAGGTATGCAGCGCTACGCGAGCTGAATTGCGTCATAGCAAGAGTCGCTATTTGTTTAAATTTCTTTGCGGAGTGATGCTTCTGTACCTTAGTATTCTGTGGTTCCGGTTTGAAGGGCATTGTACCCAGCGAAATTAAGTACTGGGAATTATGAGACTCAACAGCTAATTGTCTCAGGGTGACGAGCGCAGTGCAGCGCCACGCAGGATTTTGATAAACAAAGTTCCGGGTGGTGTTGTTACTGTTATGGGCAGGCGTATTGCTTACCATCAGGTGAACGACCAGCTCGTCTCGTCATTCAATTACATAAAAAAAGACTTAGGCCCCTGTTCCCCTCCCTCCTTACAGTGTAAGCAGCACATTGGCAATGTGTCTGGTGTTGCAGAACTTGCAGATGTCTCTAGGAGACGGTCAAAATCTCAACGTCAAAATCTCTTTATTCATGTTTGGCATCACAGACGTACTTATGAACGTCAATTATTACAATGACTCTGCCACCGTATCGGAAAAAGAACCACTACTCAGAAGATACGGCAAGAAACTGAGGGGCATATTTTTCCGGTACGGTAGCCGGCCTGTATGGGTGTATGGCCTGTATGCCTGTATGCCAACTTTTTCTATATAAACGTAGCTCCCTATCTAACTCAAACGAAGTCGCGGATATCAAGTAGCGATAGTGATTATGTCGTCGGTATTACATTACAAGTAAACATTTTGTACGCCATCTTATCTGTTGTTCAACTTGAAACACATCAGCTCTCCGATACTTTATTTATCTTTACATCAGGAACTTTTGTTATGCGAATTTTATATCCATTGTTTTTGGTTAAACAACCGGTAGGTACCTAACTACCTACCTTTACAGGCAACTAGCTGCGCCCCGCGGTTACACCCGCGGTTTCCCGGGATTAAAAGTAGCGTATGTGCTAGTAGTTTTTGTGTGAAAGAGTAACAAACATACATCCATACATTCTTACAAACTTTCGCGTTTATAATATTAGTAGGCTAGCACAGTATTACAAATTGTAATACTGTGGCAATATATATATACCGGAGATACAGGGAAGGAGCGACATCTTTGAACCCTCTGAACTAGTGTGTGTGGTTTATTAAATACATTTAATAAACCACACACACTACTTCAGAGGGTCAGCGGTACAACATTACAATGTTATATATTTGTATGTATGTTAGTCTGTAAGGTATATATTCTATGGCCTCTGTTAATTTTACTTTGTTGTGCTTTAATATTGTCTGAAGTAAAGAGTTTAATGATATATATTTTTATGTAACTGAATGACGAGACGAACTGGTCGTTTGCCTGATGGTAAGCAATGCGCCAGCCCATAACAATAACAGCACCACCCAGAACTTTGTTTTGCACAATCTCCGCGCGCTACACTGCGCTCGTCACCCTGAGACATTAGCTGTTAAGACTCACAATCCTAGTAATTTCGCTGGCTACAATGCTCATCAAACCAGAACACAGTAATAGATAAGAACATGTTGGTACCCGCCTAGACGGCCTCTCGCATACGAGAAACCTACCACTAGTAAAAAAATAGGAACTGCGTTTTTAAACAGAGTGAGGCACAATTTAGAGCGGTAGCACAAAATATAGGTAGTGTCCGGCCGCGGATGGGATACCCACCGACCAGCATCGAGCCTTCAAGCGACCTATATCTGTACTAATGTTTTAAACAGGTAAAATTCTCTCCATTCAAAGGTTGTCTGGAAGAGATCGTTTATCAGCGATAACACCGCCCATTACACTAATTAAATTTTTAAGTTATAATTTTTATTTGTTGTTATGTTATTGGTGTACAATAAAGTGTTACCAATCAATCAATTGTTTGTATGTATGTATGTTTGTAGGGGTTCTCTGGAACTACTGATCCGATAATGAACATTCTTTCACCGATAGAAAGCTACGTATCCCTGAGTCACTTGGGCTTTCTGGAAAAGGATGTTCTTTTATGCGTAGACACCGCGGGGTGCAGCTTGTGAAATTACGAATTTGTGAAAAGCTTGTCTTGAAAAAACCATTTATCTGCAAAATACTGATTATTTCGACTCTACTCGCTCTCTTGACTCTCGTTCGGCGAGTCGACACCTGATGATGCCTCGTGCAGACGGCGAAACACGTGTCGTACAAAGAGTGTTGTTGTTAGGAACTAACAACAACCTACATAATATTCAGCGGGATTACACTATATATTTCCATTGCGTTTCAGTTTTTTACTGATTATTTATTTATTTGTTAATAGATGAGCAGCACGGGTGCTGGTATGTCTATATCACCACAGTGGCGGAAGTCCTTTCACTTTCATATTTTTAATAGTTATTTTCGAGTACATCATTGAGATCGTGGCTCTACACACATCTAAAGCGATTGAAAAAAACGCCATTTGATTAGAACCTGCCCTGAGTGATATGTAACAGCGCGGCGCGGCGTCACGGTGCAGATAGTCACTGTAGTGATAAGATAAAACTACTAGACTTGGAGTTGTCCAAACTAACGATAGTGGTTGTACGGCAACGGGCCAAGCCAGGTTCATATGAAGATGTTATCAACCTTCTCAATGCCGAGCCATACGAAGCACAGCGGCTCACCTGACGACCAAGCTCATTATGTAAACAATAGACTCCAATTAAATTAAATCATTTATTGCAATAAATTTATAAATAATAGAACAAGATTATTGTCAGGCGTGAGGTAGGTACATCCTTCACCCTGTACTGATATCGCAACTGGTGCACACTTCTAAATCAAATCAATTGTTTATTTGCAAGAATACATACAATAACTAATTACAACAGTCAAGCATTCAGCCTGCAAGCAGCGTGCAAATATTATGTCAATTTTCTAATTAATAATTGTATTTAATTTAATTGTGTTAATTAAATTACATTCTCAATTAAATATTCTGTCATGCTATAAACACAATTGTCCATTAAATAATTATTAAGTCCAGTTTTGAATGCATTGCCCGCCCTGCAACGATTTTATATTGTCAGCTAGTTTATTATACACTACTATACACATATTAAAAACATTTTTTCATACATATATTTACGGCAAGGAGGTTGATATAGTACGTTTTTAAACTTTGCTTGTTTTTTGTCTAATTAAAACTTCATTGTGTTTGTAAAATAAATTGGTTGTGTTCTAACGAAAATGCATGTCTCTTATATACATGCATGGAAGTGGGAGGACTTTACATTTTTTAAATAATGGTTTGCAACTGTCCGAGAACCATACTTTGTTTACCACCCTGTAGCCTGTACTAGTTTAAACTGGTTTCAATAATATTGGGTGTGAGAGTAAACACAATAGGTACTTATAGGATATTTATTATACACACTCCACAGCCGCCATGACAATCAAATAAGATGAACTATACATTATCATAATCATTTTATATTTACACACTACTACAATAAGTATATTGTATGAAGTGGTTGGAGGAGGCCTTTGCCAAAGGGTACACAGATTCAAACCCAAACAAAGAGAATCAAAGCAAAGATTAATAAATGAAACTGAATCTGACACAGACTATAAATAAATAAATAAGTATATACAAGTTCAGTTTTTGAGCGAGAATCCCGATAGCAGCTGCTCTAACCATTAGAGATGTAATGACATGTTGTTAGAAATCCATCTAGACTTCACCAAAAACTGCATTTTCGTTTCTTTTTCAGTCATTTTTCTGCTGAAAATCAATATTTGTCCTAAATTTTTTTCATGGAATTGTACATTTTACGAGTCAAATACCAAAACTTTGTAAAAGTTTACAGAAACCTGACCTCCCGCTCTACTTTACAACCTTGACATGCTACATTCACTGGCATAATGATTACTGCATGTGTCATGTTCAAGCTCGAAATATGCTTAATGACGTGTTGTCCGAGCCTAGAATCTTAGATGTTAGATAGTTTAGGCCGAGACACCAGCAACGGAAATGTAAAAAACAAAGCCTAACTTAATATTATAGACAAACAGAAAATGATTTACCTGACAAACAATTTAGTATGCACATAGGCAAATTTATGCTAGAAAGCACTAAGTTCTAGTTAACCTCAGTATACTGTAAAAGTAATTTTCTATTGATGATTGATGTTGTGTTGATTAACAGGGATGTACAAACCTACTTCAATTTTATTTTTGTGTCATAATCATAACTCCATTATCTTTTAATAGGTCTGTATAAGGTTGTTTGATTTTTTAATGCCTATTGCAAGACAAATATTTATTTTTATCACCCGCATGGGTCCAAAGTACACACGCTAACCTTGAAAAGGTAAACGTGCCAATGAACCGCACTACTGTGAACAACCTATTTGTTCTATATTTAGCTGCTTTATGCCTTATTTATTGCTAACAAAATCTACTCACGTAAGATTCTAATTTCAAATTCCTCGTATCACCATTCAGCTTCTTTTGTTCCGTCGTTTAGGCACTGACACTGTTTTATGAATAACAAATGACGCCAAATAAAAAACGCTTTATATTTTGAACTACTGGCCGTGGCGGAACTAGTAAGTAGAAGGAGATTTTTGCGAAAAATAATGAAAATTCGCGCACGTAACCATCTACGAACTTCGCAAATGAAGTGTTTTCGCACGACTGTCAACAATTATCAGCTGTCATTGACAATGACAATTATTTTGACATAAGTGCGAAAGTGTGTTGTGAAGTGCGTTCCGAATCCCCAATTGCGACGATCGGTGAATAACAAGGCGCACCGCGCGCCCTCCGGTCGACTGGCTTGCGCACGGCGAGCTTGATAACGCTTTTTTCAAGTTCCGCCAGGTCACCGCGGTCGAATTGGACTAAGGTAATTGTTCCACAGCTGCTAAGGCAAATGTTTCTCTAGCAAAAAAAAGTTGATTTTCAAACCATTTCCTACCCATGGTTGTTGTGGTCACGGCGGCGGCGGCGGCGCGGCGTTAGATCTATTCATGACGTCATCGATAACATAATTGTACCGGCCCACAACGACCGTGGAACGGGAACGGTAAATGGGTGTTGCTGATGCGGACGGTGTGCAATACTTTCGGAACGAGCCCCCCTTTGTTATAAACCCCTGCCCCGGAGACTGGTAAATGGTGAGGTGATGCCCTTTTAATAAATTGAAATCTACCACTACGATCAATTCGAACGTCATTGATTGTCTCAGATAAAGTTGTCTACTCGAAGTTGATCATCATCAGGAACTACACATGCAAATCTATGAAGCTCCTTGTTGGAACTACATGATCTTATATATTTAATCTGTGATCATCATCACTATCGGCTTTTTCTACTTAAGTTTATACTTGTATAGGGGTTGAATAACACACGTACGTATGTAATGTAAATAATTGTTTATTAAATTAAAACAGCATTTATACAGTTCATTTTACTCACATTCAACCCATAAACTAGCGATACCAAAAGATAACAGGTACAAGTACATGATGACAAAACATCTCACTTGAAATATAGGGGATAAGGCGGTTACTATTGCTCAAGCATTGAACAGTTCAGCAAATCATTCTTGGAACCACAGTCTCCCTCCAATACTATAAGTAATAGATATTCTCCACATTCATTCCGTCAATCAAATTAAATCATTCATTCACTCCCTCAATCACAGCTTCATGGGTTCATACTCTCCTGTCGAGAGTGCTACTTTGACATTAGCCCTACATTGGTATTATTATTACAAGGTGAGAATGTTAGTTCCAGTAGTTAACTTTACCGTGTTCATAAATAGCCTTGTCGCAATAAATTGATCACGGATTGTTTAGTAAAGTTACAAGTGTGCTCTGTATATGTCTGGACGTTCTTCTTCGCCTGCTAGAGGTATATACTAAAACAGATCTTTCAATATTTTATTTTGTTATTCATTCACTCAAAACTTTATTCATTCATTCGTTATTCACTCAATTCAGCTAGTATTAACAGCTACACCGCTCTCGCGAGTCACTCTGTCCATTCTCTGATGGTATATTTGTTTTATCGACAGGGTGTGTTGCGTCGTTGTCCCAAGTATACATAGATATATTATTCATTTACTCACTCACTCAACTCAGTTAGTACTGGTCACTCTGTTCTAAATCCAAGTCTGACTACATCTGTCCTCTGAAGGTACTTTTGCTCTGTATCTGTAGGACTGGTTTCTTTGTTATAGGAATACACAGATATATATTTTATATATTTACTCAATATATAGGTATATTCACTCAGTCACTTATTCACTCAATCACTAAGTCATTCAGTCACTCACTCACTCATTCATTCACTTAGTCACTCACTCAACTCATCTAGCGCTAGTCGCTCAGTTCTAAATCCGAGTCGCTCTCTGTCCGTCCTCTGATGGTGCTCTTGTTCTGAATGTTGAGCGCGCGCTGTTTCTTGGCCTGTTCCGGCGGCGTGAGGAGGTCTCCCGCGTACTCGATCACTTCAGATCTACAACAGAAACCGAGGACTTATTTGACACCTTTATTTTTTACAAGATCTTATTTAACATGCAATGTTTGGATAAAATCTTGCAAGTTGAATCAGAACCACTTCCTCTTATCCTACAGAGTTGAAATTTTGCATACTTGTCAAAGTCCGATGACAATGCAATATTATGGTGACAGCTGATCTGATGATGGAGACGGAAGGTGGGCGATGGAACTTCTTGACGGATAATCGTATACAACTAGTGTTTGGGCTCATTTTAATCAGCTCGCGGTTCCGATTACGAATTTGTTAAAAGCTTGTCTTGAAAAATATATTTTTCAACAAAAATCTTGTTTGTGACTAGCAACACGTGCCGGCTTTACACAATTACATTCATTACAAATGATTACATTCTTCTTCTAAACAAAATAAATAAATTAATAATTTGGTACAATTACATTTGTGATCGACGCGTCGATCGAATTAGATTTTTTTTAAGCAACCGAGCAAAGAGACGAGCTTGTCGTTCGCCTGATGGTAAGCGCCACGTTTGTCTATAACTTTAACACGCGTACTGCGTAGCACTACATTGCCCTCATCACCCGAGACATCATATATTAAGTGCCTTAGGCCCAGTAATTTCACTGGCTACAATGCCCTTTAAACCGAAACACAGTAATGCTTGCGCACTACTGCTTGGCGTCAGAATAACTGCTCGTGTCGTGACACAAGGCGCGCGCGCCTCACCTGGCGATCCTCCACTCCAGCACGTCGGTGGTGAAGTCGTCCCGGTTGCCGAGGTCAGTGAACCCGACGATGAAGTCCTTCGTCTTGTTGTCCTTCACCAGCGCCAGCGTCGGGATCACGCGCACCTTCAGGCGGCCTGCGGGGGAGGGGGGGGGGGACATCGATCAAATTTATATGGAACCACATTGTAGCTATACTGAACCCAACGCAATAACAATTTTCCAAAAACGAACCGGTTTTTTTAATACGATTTATAGACAAACAAGCAGACGGCCCGCCTGGATGGTAAGCGGTTACCGTCGCCTATGGACACCTGCAACACTCGGGGCATTACTGGTGCGTTGCCTACCTTTAAGGACCATTTTCACCCTTCTTTTAAAGTACCCCATGTTATAGCTCCGCGGGAAACCTCGAGCGGTAGCCCATTCCATATCTTGCAGGTGTGCGGCAAGAAAGGTCTGGAGAATCGGACAGTATGCGATTTCCATAGATCTATGGTATGTGGATGGGCTTTCGCACGATGTCGGGCAGTGCGGTGATAAAACCGTGATGGAGGAATGAGATCAAATAGTTCCTCCGAACACTCCCCATTATACATTTTATAGAACTCACCGAGTGCGCCGATGTCTCGACGCTGACTCAGTGGATCCAAATCTTTTGTGAGCTCGGTATCGCCCAAGTCTGATGGGTCGCCTTTGTAGGGAGTCAAGTGGCTGAAGCTGGTACTTTGGTGCACCGTTCCAGAGATGGGAGCAGTACTCCATATGGGGCCAAACCTGCGCTTTATAAAGCGTTAGGCGCGAAGTACCGCTTCGCTCTGTTTGAGATTCCTGATTGAGAACCTCCTCCTTTTTTGAAGTATTTCAAATTAAATACCCACCAGTGAGGAAGGGCGCCCTCTCCACATCGAGCTTCACAAATCTGCACTCGACGTGTTTCTTGGCCAGTGTCTTGAGATGCATGTCCACAATCTTGCACCGCGGGGAGTCATTCTTGTAGAAGTGGCACACTACGTTCTCGCTCTTGTTGCACACGGTGAAGAACTCCTTCTCGCCGTCGATTTCTGTGTACTCGCCATGCCCCTGGGGGGGATACAAGCCGGAATATAACAAGATTTTTGTTGAAAAATATCGTTTTCAAGACAAGCTTTTAACAAATTCGTAATCGGAACCGCGATCAGATTAAAATGAGCCCAAACACTAGTAGTTTACAATTATTCATCAAGGAGTTCCATTGCCCACCTTCCGTCTCCATCATCAGACCAGCTGACCGTCACCATAATATTGACAAGTATACAACATTTCAACTCCGTAGGATAAGGGGAAGTGGTTAATAATTAATATTAATTCAACTTGCAAGATTCCACCCGAACAAACATCATACATTGCAAGTTAAATAAAAACTTGTAAAAACAACATCCTCACATTGGCAAGCCATTCTTGCTTGAGCTTGGCACGTTTCTTCATCTCGTTGAGCCGCTGCTGCCGAATGGATTCCAGGTCTCCATTGTCAAGAGCATCCAGGCTGAAACACGGCACGTACTGAGTGTCTAAGATGTTGCATTTATCATGACAAAAGTCGTAGAGCTGGTCAGCTCATGGAGATTGAATTACTTTTTGAGTTTTACGAGATTGTTTTACTTTTTGGACTTTTTTTTTCTACAATTTTTTAGGGACTTTTAAAAATCATCTTTAAAAATTCAATCCAACCGTAAACCTCCTCTTTTTTTGGAGTCGGTAAAAAAATCACATAATAGAGAAAGTATTAAGATAATTCTAAAGAAGATTATTTGGATCTGTTTGTACATTTTGTGCACAAGAAATCTAGTGCTGAAGGTGATTGAGAAATGTTTATAATGACAGTGTACAAGCAGACAGCAGCTCACCGGTCTATTTCCGCATCGAGCTGCTTCTCCATTGTCTGCGCAACATGCGCTAGTACTTGATCCATTGCCGCCATCGCTGGAAACTAACACAAATCTGTATTATTCTATTGTTAATAAAGCTGAGAATATTTAGCGAAGTAGGAGTCTATGAAGCTGTGAATAAGTCTCAAAATAAGTTCAATTTATATTTTTCATCTTGGATAGTAACTACTTAAGATCTTTACCCGCCTCAGGGCCCTGTAAGATTTCAAATTGATGAGTTTTAGTTGTTTTCTCATAAGTGCGCACGAAGGGATATATGCAACTCAAAGATGAATGTTGGGGATTAGGGAATGTTAATTCTTACACAAACTTGGTGCCGCAGTTTCATATAAATTAAATGCCTATATTGAGGACCCTAAATAAGTAGGTCATATAAAAAAAGGCTTCGATGTCGGTGACCTCATCCGCCGTACACACATGGTTACAGATTCCACGATTACAAGAAAACTTACCTGTTTTATGTGAAAAAACTAACAACGCTGAATATTAAACCAATAAAATTATTTGTAAAATCAATGTTTCATGCAATTTTCCACTCGTTTTTATAGAATTTAGATATTTCTATTTCGCAGAAACAAAAGCGTCCGAACCCAAACTTCAATAAAATGACAGCTGTGTGTGACAGTATGACAGCTGTCAGCTTTAACTTGGTAACTTGACGTTAGACCTTAGAGTAACAAGAGAGATAACATGTACCTAAAGTAAACCTCCTTCAAACGTAGTTTATAATTACGTTCACGATGTCCTCACATGTAGCACATGTAAACGTACGCTTACAGCTAAAAATTGATACGTCAGTCACGTCAGGATCCACCAAACTCGTACAGTAACTTAACCTAAGTTGTCGCCGTAGCCGAAAACGGCTAGGAATGCATCATCATCATAATCAACATTTTGTGTGTTATACAAATATGATGCAAATCGACACTGAACTACCAATATAATTTATCTCTTTTGCACTCGTAGCAATTAGCAACAGTTACAAAATTTATTGACCATTTTTTTGTGATGACGTCACGCAGATCCGCCTTTCGGTTGGGTTGGCTATTTTTAGTCACAATGACTGAACCCATTTCCGGTTCAGCTTTCGGGTCGCAGTATTCTTCTCTGGCGATTATTTAGATTACTTGTGCAGACTGATTACAACAACTAATGTATTACTCTGTAAGTCCATTCTAGGAATAATGTGTACCTACGCGTGTATGTATGTACCTGTGAGTATGTATGTTTATGAATATAATGTAATCTAGCAAATAAATTATTCTTATTCTTTTTTTATGTTTATATGTATTTTATTTTATTTTATACAACGTGTAACATAAATGTGTAGTAATAATTAAACCACGCATATAGAAGCTTATTAATAATTCAAGTCCAAGTGCAAATCACCAGAAACTTTTTAAAATCACAAGATATGATAATTTAAACATTTCTGGTAATCAAGTTCATTTCAACCCTAACAATCAGCTGATAAAGAGCAATGAACTTGTGACAAAGAATATTAGTGCGCCGCGTGTACAGATCTGACAAACAAATTTTATCTTCAGTTAGCAAAGCCAGCTGTCCTACCAACCTTACTTTACAACTAACTTTCAAGCAAACTGCTTTTTAAGCGACTCCCCAAAAAAGGAATATAATGTTTTCGGGGTTAATGTATGTGCGTTTTTTTATTACAAAATGCCTCAACAGATTTGGATGTATGGGGTATCCTCGGAATCCTTAAATCATCCAAAGTGATAATGTTTTTGGCAGGGTATTTTTTTATTTTTATTAATGCTTACTTATTAATTACAGCATTAAACATCATCGCTCCAATTAACATTCAGGAATAAGGATCTAATCAGTGTAAACGCCTAATAAGAGCGAGCATGGCTGATGTTCTTAAAAAATACGTGAGGTCACCAACCACCGTAGGAATAGGATGTAAAAAACATCATGCATGAATTTCAACAGTAGGAATGTAATAGGCTGATAATGATGATTAAGACATTTCCAACATTTGATTTCATTGCATAGTAAAAGAGTGTTCGTAAGTCAGTAATCAATAAAGCGTCTTTACTTAGTCAGTTTTCAGAAATAAACCTGTTTAATCTTTGACAAAACGCGGCAAACACTAAAGCTATCAAACATTCGCCGCCGCTTCATGATTCGCTAGCCTTGTTTCGTATTGCACCAATCATAAAGATGTAATCCTAATAAATAATAGCCGCTGCTCCTCATTGGTCGAGCGGCACAAACAAAGTTACCTTCTAACACCGCCCCATAAAACTCCACCGAAGAGGACCGTTTTCGTTTCGGAAATTCTTTTTAGGTTATTTCTGAATATGAATTCTAAGACGTCAAGTTGGATAAAAATTTGAAACTAATCAAGGCAAGGCTAAGTCGGGTACGTTCGCGGAGATTTTTTTGTATACCGGTTCCGGAACATGCAAAAAAACTATGGTAAAAAAAACTTAAACCTATGTTTTTATTATGGTTTTAATGCATTCAAATCTGTCCAGGCAATAAGAAGTAATGGTGGAATAAATAAATACATACATACGTAAACCCTGAAATACTCCTTTTTGGGCAGTCGTGTAAAAATGTGGAAATACCCTTTTTTACGAGAGTTCCGGAACGGAAACGACCGAGTCCGAAGATCCGTTCAGTATGAAATTCCGGTATTTGAGACTCGAAATCAAGCCCTTGTAAAATGTTCGGCGTTTTCAAAGACAGAGCGCCTAGGCCACAAAACAGATAAATACAGAAGTTAATCTCATGTATGTACTTTTCATACATTTCATACCGGACGGCGCAGGAAGTTTTTGGGAGGAAAATTGATTGATTTAAAAATATAACTGTACACGATATCGACATAATTTTTTCGCAGTTACTATTATAACTGAATAAAGTTGTTTTGAAGACAAAACAAATGCGATTAGTTTACATTAACATCTTCCTCATTAGATTATTGAACACAAGGCTAACACAGCTTATACTACAATAAATATCTAATTTTAAATTGTAAAAATATGACAAGGCTAAAAACTTATGTTCGCTTGTTCGGCGCAGGGCTGGGGGCTGGGGCGCTTACCTACCTACCTAACTATTTTGTGTTACGTGAAAACAAACCATCAAAATACAAGCAAATACCTACTTACCTCTCTGAAACAACTGGTAGCTTAAAAAACGACAATTCACCGTTTAATGTTGAATTTAAACAACCGTCCACCAAACAGTTATAATAACCTATTTTTCGTTGCTCCATTTTTGCACAAAAAAGTTCACAGACGCGTGTCTCAAGCGGATGGCACTCGCATCCCAACTGTGCCCAGATATCGTGTCTGTGAGCGGTGTCTATGTGTGCGTTGCTCGAGCGCACTTTGTATGTATGTAGATTTCTGTACTAATCTGTTTTGTGCCTAGGCACAAAGTAGCTCGGTCAATGACCCGTACTACCTCGACTAGGCCACAGCTTGTTAGGATTGTCCAAAATAATTCAAATAAATAATTTTTAAACTTTGTATGGAAAATATAATAGTGTTTTTTTGGTTGTATATTCTGCCCAATGATTCATGACTAGATACCCATACACACCTTTCAGTATTACTACACATTAATGTTATTCCCTGTATATTGTGGTTAAAGGTCGACAATTAATGAAGTGTGTAAGATTTCATCAGTTGAATTACAAATACTAGAAGGTGGCCGACTGTCCATTTTATATTATTGTTTTGTGTAGATAAACAACCAGCTATTTTTTTAATGGTAAAAAATGGTAAATGGTATTAGGTCCTAATCCTCTATAGTTTCTTATAGTGTTAGACTGGCAGTTGACGTTGACGGTGTTGCTATTCTATAAAAAGGTTACTAATCTAGTAAATTGTTTTTAATTATAGGGCTCCTCCTTCCCTTCAGGTTCAGGATTCAGTCTGTGCGGTTCAGTCAGGGTCATAGTTATTTAGAATGATAATAAATTGAAGATCCAAATCTACAAGGCTAGTTTATTTTAAAGAAAAATACTTGTTAACAATATAATTTATTATACACTATTGTCGCATAGCAAGCTCCTAAATAGCTTAGACGAGGCAGTGTCAAGTAGATCAACCACTACGGTTGGACAGGTTGGCTCAAATTTCATACACAACTGAGGTCGAGTTCAATTCCCGCGACGGGACAAATGTTTGTGGACAGAAAAAAAATGGCAAACATTTGTTTCGCGTCTGGGTGTTGTGGAAGTTGGAACCATCGCCAGAGTTCCTGGTGCCCTAGATACAAGGACTCCAAGTTAGGGCCAGGATCTCTGTATGTGATCGTTGGGCGTATTATTATAATTTTAAGTAAACAAATCAAAACTTTAGAGGGTGAATTTAATATATTTTCTGAACAATTCGATCTCCCATAAAAAGTCATTTCGTGTCAAACCTAGCCACATCTTTCTCATGAAATTAAAAACAAAAAATACTTATAACTGAATTACAAAATACAAGATATTATCACAACTGATCAAGTCTCCATAACATTACAACTTTGTAACAAAATTGTAACAAAATTGTTACTGAAACATGCAAATTATAATTAAAAATAATCATACCTGATTGGAGATCGGACAACTTTTCGGAAAGTGTTTTAAAATAACCATAATAAATATATATAGCCATGGAAAATAGTATTATAATTAAATAAAGCTCTAAACGTAGTACCTAAAACTATGTTTAAATATTATGTTTCGAATATTGCCGCGCAAAAGGTCACCTCAGAACATGTGACGTAATATGAAGGCAGAAACGACAAACTCCACGAAAGAAAACTTGCAAAGATATTTAAATACGTTTTATGAAGTTTGGGGATTAATAGTCGTAATGGAACGAAAAAATAAACAACACATTTTATCAAAAGCAAAAACGTTAAATAAACACAAGCTGGACTCACGGCATTTGCCTTCAAATGACGTCATGCGCGCGTTATATGATTGTTTCGTTTGAGATGAAGAACAGATTTAACATGTCAGAATTATTAAATTTTATTTATTGATTATTATTATCATTTTTAAAATTAAATTATTATTAATTATCATTGTTAAAATTAAATTATTATTATCATTATTATTTCACAAAAATATTGATTGGATGATCTTTCTGGTTCGACGAACATTCGTTCTAACTACATTTTAGATTTTTGTCGATTCCTGTCCGATCCCCTATCGGCACCGATACAAACTTGTTCAGTTGTCGAGAACCCGATACAGTATTGTGCTATCTAATTAAATGGCTTCAACTTAAGGTTAACAAGTTGAAATTATTATTAACCAGTAAACATCAAAACGCACCACGACTGCACAGCGTCCTTCTACTGACAAACACTCGTATTCATGAACAGCACTTGACTAAGACACGGCAACCAATCAGAATCAGAGAGATCTCTGATCCTAATTGGTTGCGGTGCCTTATTTAGCTATGTTTCGATGAGTGTTCTACAGGAATACGGGTGTGTGTCTTATGCGATTGGTAACTTTAAAAAATTATTACTATCAAAACAAATGTCAATTAGAAACTACATCACATATCAATTAACAATATTTACAAAATAAATGCATTAAAATATTAGGTAGGTCGAGTTGTTGTGACCGCGTAGCTTAAAACGTGGCGTAAAGCGTACACTGCGCTTAACTTTAGCAAATTCCAACGGGTAATGCAGATTTATTCCTAGAGTTTGGCACGCGAACAGGCTCACTAAACGCTACTCGCCACGCTCAACGCTACGCGCTTCAGTATTCATACAGCCTAGGGTTAGCGCCCGCGCAACACCATATTATGTTAACCTTTTGAGCGCCACGCTATAAGAGCGAAACAGTACCTTACACGCCGTACATACGCTTTAGTCGGCATATGCGATTATGTCGATTATAGCCGACTGTGGCGTTCAAAAGATTAATATATTCGACTGAAGTATGTATACTAGAAGTATACTAGTTTACAGTGATGTGATCGTTGGGCATTGTTTTTTTTTAACCCCCGACACAAAAAGGAGACGTGTTATATGTTTGACCGCTCACCCCGGAGTTGCTCGGTTAGATGTATTACCAGGCCTAGCGCACTCCGCACTGTAGGTACGAAGCTGCAAGTACATAGCCGGACACCGACGGCGGGTCGTGCGTCGTTACTCGTGCCGCGGCAGAGGAGATAAGAGAGGCGCTCTGTAGGTTAATATGACTGGCAGGTATGCAGCGCTACGCGAGCTGAATTGAATTTTATTGCGTCATAGCAAGAGTCGCTATTTGTTTAAATTTCTTTGCGGAGTGATGCTTCTGTGCCTTAGTATTCTGTGGTATTACTCCGGGTCTTAACGCTACATTTTCGGGTCGCGGGCGGCGCCCGGCTGGTGTTGGAACCGACGGCGGCGTCGGTGTTGACGTTAGATTTCCGTGTGAGCGCGGGTTTGTGTTTGTCGGCGAGGCCGGCGTCCCGCGACGTGTCGGCGGGTGGCGACGCCGACGGCGTGTGCGTGAGTAGCGCAGCGCTGCTGAACAGTCTGCAGTCGCACCTGTGTTCCACTTCCGTGGTCCCTATAAACCTTCAAATGCACTTTTAGATCTCTTATTCGTTAAGAGTTGCCACGCCTGGTAATCTCATATCTATCTTAAACGCGAACCGATTTGGATGCAGTTTTTTTTATTGGAAAGTAGGTTTTCTAGCGGCGGTTTTTAGATGTTTTATCAAAATCGGTTCAGCCGTTTACTTATTATAGGTTTTTTGTGTCGGGGGTTTATTAAATTTATATTTACTGAAATTCGTTTGTCCCGTTGGAGGCAAAACCATAACTCATTTCCTCATTACTCCTACCATTTCAATCCCCTGCCTCGCACGAAGTCACAGCAAGTCATTTTTATACAAAAAGTCTGTCCGTTCGATGCTTACTTATATTTAAACACTTCCAATATATTACAGTTCATATCCGAATCAGACGGCGAGTCACAAAAATTTCACAATCACAACATCAGTCTTAGTATACACCCGAAGGTCACCAGTGCACCGGCACAGCCTTGTATATCCTTAGCCGCGATTCTGATAGCGCTGCCAGTATCGTGTTCCCGTTTATTTCAACGCAGCCTACGTCTAGAGCGGGCTCGGCTGCTGGCAGAGAAATTGTCCTTCTCGGGTCATCTAGCCCGTGGAGATACAGAGTGGAGTCGCTCTCGGAATGAGCAGCGACCCACGAAGCGCCGGGCACCTTCACCCAACACGCTCTAGACATGAGCGACGAGCGAGCGGATCCGGAAAACGTCTCTTCCACATCGAACAGCACCTCCCCACTCGGTACGCTCGTTTTCAATTTGCATAATGTTAACTTGGACCGCTCCAAGCCGTCTGCGCTCGGGCGGCATTGGATCAGCGCTCGGTGGGTCTCATTGTCGTAACATAATGACATGAACGAGCCTTCTATCGGCAGAGCCCGAGGCTCCCATTGCCTGTTATTGGCTACCCACAACCAACAAGAGTTCAGTTGGCAGGACAGCAAACCGAACTCCGTCGAACAGAGAGACACTACTGGTGACATATCCCCGGGGGCGGATAGCGTTTGTATGTAAGTGCTCGGGTTCCTGACGTCGTACTGATGGATGACGCCGCCCACTCCGCCGACGTAGAACTCGTTGCTTCGTAAGTAATCCCAGGAGCAAGACCATAGCGGTACTCCTGCGTTGACGGTGACGCTTGGGATGCCTCTTTCGACGATCCTCGCCGCACTGTCCAGCCCCACGCTCAGTAGCAAATCTCTCGGCTGCGAATACGTGATGTCTCGGATAGGTTTCGGATGCAAATGGACAAATTGGCCCAGTTTGTAGTCCAGGCAGCTCACTTTCCGGATGCCGTAGCCGGGAAATAGTTGGTTACCACTTTTCTGCGACACATATAACTCGTAAGTTCTGTAGTTGTAGGTGAGCACGCGGCAGCCGCCGTCTCTGCATATTTCTAAGTTTTTGTCTAAAGCGAACCGCCACGGTTTCCGCACCGGCTGTTCTTTATTCGCCTGCGACTTCATTAGCCCGCGCAATACTTCTAACTGCATAGAACAAGCTCGGTGCGCTATTTTCGACTTCTGCAGCTCCAGCTCGCACCGACTCTTCTCCGCTTGTACTGTCTCTAACTGCTTCTGCAGAGTTGTGATCTGTGACGTGTCAGCGGCGACTAATCTTCTTGCATATATAAACCTTAAATCTTTGACGTTAGCTCTGCTTTTGCATGTAGGGCAAGACCTGTCTTTAGCCGGTTGAGCTTTGAGCCATCTCTGCACGCATTGGGATCCGAAAAGATGGCCACATTTTAAAGCTACAAGTCTGTGATCTCCGGAATTTCCCCAAGAATCTAAGCAAATGGGACAAGTTTCGCCATCAGTTTCCTCAGATTTTGGGGATTTAGGTGAACTGATCTTGATTTTCTTGGCGGGTGGTTCGTCACTGTCTCTCGAGTCTGCAAAAGCGGAGCTCGAGTCTTCGTTGGCATCATTTGCGTCGGACCTGAGAGAGTCTCTGGTGTTCTCATCTATTCTGAAACCGCTCGACGGTCGAGCTTCTTCAGTGGACGCGCTCGACGCAGACGCTCGGGTGGTATCGTCGAGAGACCTCAACTCACTTGCTCTTTCTGAAATGGACCACGGAGCGATGGTTGTCACACTGCTCTCTGGTTCTAGCTCCACCGTGTCCCGACTGTCTCCGTCTACGATAGCTATTACTTCCGGTTGCGTATAAGTCTCAGAATCGAGTAAGATGGCGGGCGACGGAGGGTCGAGTAAGACAGGGCTCCCAGGTGAGTCGGGGAGTAGCTCAGGGCTGACGGCGCGCTGCGAGCCGGGGGGTATGGGTTGGCTCATTGTGCTGCATTTGGGGTACCTGTAAATAAGTTCGATTATAATTGTCATGCATTTTTTTTGATGCAAGGCGCGAGTGTGGCTCTGTGGGAGTATGTGCGACTTTAGATCCGACGCACACCAGTTCGAATTCCGCTGGCCCCGTCCCACTGTCTTTCTTAAGTTATGTGAAAAATGGTGAAGGAAAACTGTGAGGAATTTATCACAAAAGTTCAAGGACATCCACTAACCCGCACTGGGCTAGCGTGGTGGATTATGGCCTGTAGTCTCTCTAGGAGGAAAGGCCCGTGTCTCAGCAGTGGGAATGTGATGGGCTGATGATGATGATGATAATATTATACTATAATAGTATAAACAGTATAATAGTATAGATTTCCATGTCTATACTTAACTAAAAAAGTTTGAAAGTGGGTTTTAGCATTATCTAGGTGTGTGGGGAATCGCAAACAGTATCATTGATAGAAAAGTGATATATATAATATCAAGCTTTACTTTTATCTTGAAAGACCTTTTAAACATACCCCACATGAGGAGATGCAGTTATATTTTTTTCTTCATCCCACTTTTTATGTATGGGAGCCATACAATGCTTAATATTTTTTATGCATTATACTATAGTACAGATGTAAGTTTGACCACCGCCTCGCAACATGAAGGTGGAGCAAGTAATCAGAAAACAAAGAAGATGGTACAGAGTCTTATTTCTTAGAAGTATGCACTGTAAATGTGGATCCAAAACACTATCACTAAAACCAAACATTTTCTTTAGAACATTAATTTAGGGTAGTTTTCATGGAGTTTATGTCCTAGTTCTAAATATTTTCCAAAATACAATATACCAGTGTCCAAAGGACTAATATTCACCAAGATTCACAGGCCCTGCCAGATTATGGCTAACACTCTCCTTGAGAGTGCCATGTCTCACTGTCTCAGTGGTGGTTTTGTTCATATAGGACTATTTATAGATAGAAAATTCTTTATTGCACAAACAAATTTGTAGGTACTTAGGCGAACTTACTGCTAGTGAGAATTATCTTCCAGTTAACCTTCAGTTCCAGTGTGCAGTTATTTATGATTATGATATCTCAATATGACTAGACTTACCTTGTCTAAAGGGATGTATAATAGCATTTAATATTAAATTCATTCAATTCACTGGAAAACTGAAAACAAGAGCTGCATGACTAGATGGTAGTGGACTTTTATGAAGGACAATGTATTCCAGTTTCACGCATCCTGAATGCACGTGACAGATTATAAGGGGTTCAGTGCTGGCCAGGAGTAGCACTACAGCGAAGTTGCTGAACTTTAGAACCAAAAATTGTAATCAATTGAACCTTCGTTCAAGGTGTAACATCGTGTATTGTAACCATACAAATGACTTTGTATTTCATTGTAGCAATGTTTATCCTTTGTCATAGGACTAATATATATAATATCAATTGTGTTTACAACGAATTCATAGTTAAAATAGGCTTTGTTGTAGTAAATACTTACTATTCAATACATTAGAAGTTCCAACAATATTCACTATGAATGGCTACTGATATTTGGCTAACAGTTCTTGGAATAATATCACTGACTAAGATTGGAGTTGATTAAGCTCTCTACTAAACGGATTTAATCATATTTCGGCACAAATAAATTTTATAAATTTTATTTCAAACAAACGAACAAACGTCGAACAAAACTCATGGGTCCGGTTAATGTACAGCCAATATTTGGAGGCTAAATAATGTACGGCCTGTATTGCACACCCAATAATTCATGTACATGGCTTCCAAATGTTGGGGTGTGCAATCCAGGCCGTACAATAATGGATGCGAAATAACTGCCCGAGCCGATTTTGTACAGCCCGTATTGCACAGGCAATAATCCGAAGCCGACAGAAGTTTTTTTCAATGTACACGAATTATCAGGCTGTGCAATTCAGTACGGCATTTATTGTCACGGACAGATTTTGTTCGGCCAATATTGTACAGCCTATATTCCGAGTCCATTGTTATGTCAAAGTCGAAGCCTCGTTTGGTTATGCCAGTGCTCTTTTTGCACAGACTATAATTGACCAATTAATTGATGTCAATGTCATGTCATCCTCATCACTGATTGGCACCGACCGGTCCTGTGGACTGACCGACCGACCTAGTAACCGGTTTGAATCAGTGTTTGTTTTGTTCATTTCCGCTTTTCCGTTGAAATTACAAAGTACTATAGGTTGTTTTGTTTGTTATATTATGTACTTTATAGGACAGGATACAGGTCAAGTCAGAACACATATTTTATCTGTGGCTTGATCTTAAGAAAAAGAAAAGAAATTCAATAAAGCATAGAGAAAAAAATCACTATGTTGTCACAGGCTAGGAATTATACCAGGGGGATGAAGCTTTCTTCGTCTGTCTGCAAAATTACTAATGTATGGAAGGTGGCGTCATCTGTGGGACGTGTCTATAAAAGTTACTGCTAGTTTTAAAATTAGAGGCAGATGGAACTTAAACATGACTGAAGATATACTTAGTGCAACTTTTTTACTAGCTTTTTCTTCTATGTATTGTCTATAGATGGTTTCCGTAGAAACTGTTTGTTTATATGTCATTATTGTCATGTGAAAAATAATATACGATTTTATCCACCTCTGAAGAATTTATTTAAAGATTAATTCTTAACATGGTAGCAGAACGTAAACTAGTGTAAAAGTGAATGAACAACCGGAGGATACTTTGTCGAAGTAAAGAAGACAACGAAAATAGAAAGTCTGAATAAAGAAAATAATGACACATGGGCAATGCAGGCCAAAGCAGTCCTAGTAAAAGTAACAATGTGGAACCAATGGATGCAGTAGACCCGATAGACTAGAAACTCAACGTATTTTTATTGATTTGTATTTGACGTTTAAAAAAGTGCATTTTTTGTATTTCATAAACATCTTTTGACTTGACTTACTTGACTAATTTCATTTATCATTCAACAAATAACCTTTTTGTATGTTACTAAATTTAAAAAAAAGTTATTGTAAAAGGTGAAAAATATGTAATTGAATTTTAATTCAAAAGATAAAGAAATATATGCCTAGGTACTTATTTTGTTTCAAATCCAGTACGTGAATTGTTTATTACTTTTTGTAAGTAATATAATCAATCAAGTAAACTGCGTCAAGTAAATCTATCTGGAAACTATGAAGCTGATCAGCGCCATCTATTGATCGCTTTTCAACACATCCTAAATTTTAAACATAGTGGCATATCTATTCTCGTATATCGTATGTGATGTATCTGTATAGGTATGTATGATCTATGAATTATGTATACTACTTAGCGTAGTATTTTTACTTTCTGTGTTGTGTACTTTAAACGAATAAAACAAAACAACCGGATTTAAAGTTTTAAACAACAAGTGAACTTAAAAACGTAAATTGTAATCATAACTTTACATTGTTATACGTCGGATTGCAATAGATGAAGCTAGCACAAGACCGGAATGAGTGGCGTGAACTAGAGGAGCCTTATACCCAGCAGTGGGTGGATACGGGCTGATTAGTAGCAGTAGTAGTTTGTTATACAAGCTGTTGATTGCTATAAATCGGTTCCGTAAGGCCTAAAAAAGTAAAAACTCTAAACATTAATTTCTAGGTTTGAGGTTATGTTTACATGTATATCAATCCTTATCCAGTTGTCTTTACATATGCTTTACATTTACAGTGCTTCAAGAGAATCTTACGGAGACGACGCTGTTGTCAAATGCAAGATGTACAATGAGCACAAAGTGAGGTCATAATAATAACCTGCAACTGTAATGGTAGAGCAAGACACATAAAGTAATAAGTTGCATGTGCCATGAGTGTGCTCCATCGGCTGGAGACTAGAAGTGTATTGTGGCCTTCTTGATGTGGGTCTGTCTGTGAAATGAAGAACTTGCATGTACAACATTATATGGATTCTTACTGAAACAAACCAACGGTCCAGAGCAGGCACTTTGATAAAATTCATATTATTGGTGGAGCAACTATTGCGTAAATTAACTTCATATCATGCCAGCAGCAGTGAAGTTCTGTCTGAGTTTCTCCAGGCCTGGGGGCGCGGATGCGTCCACCATAAAGGGAGCGGGAGAATATTGTAAATGCGTGGAAAAAAAGACAATGTGATAAGAGGCCAGAAGAATACAGACTTAGGCACTAACCTGAAAGACTCCTGCTGTGCCGCGTGGCGTGGGTGTCCTGACGAGCCCTGTGCCGGCCGGCGGGCGACTTCCTTATCAATGCACTAATCTTCTCCTGTAGTTACGTAGGTTCTTTCACGGAACACGAGTTAAGTTTATGGAAATCACACTGCTTTTATTGCGGATTAATAATTGCACCCAAAAATACGTGCGCGGGAGACGTTCTCAATCGAAGTGTATAAAAAACGTCATTCATCAAAAAAATGGCGTCCGAGACGTAGAGATGTCCCTCGTCTTGACAGCTGTCACCTCCATAGTCGAGTGCCATAGTCGATTCTACTGGCCGAAATAAAAGGAAAGGGACTAGGGATGGCATTGGCGTAAACATACTCCCCGGCTTGAAAGTCTCGAGGAGTTTCAAAATTATGAAGTGGTAGAGATCTGAAGCGGTTATTCTAATTTAGAATGTAAACATGAATATGAAGTTAAGGAACTAAATACTTAATTATCAAACATTGACGAAGTTAATATAAATTAATTGATAAACTAATATGAAGATTATACTAAAATATAGCGTGAGTTTTAATTATGTTACATGTCATTTTCTGGAAGAGGATACAGCTTATTTACTGCTCGTTTAATTAGTTTGTTTTGAGAACGTATCAATGCAACGCGAACCACTGAATCCTTTCCCATAAAAACCTGCTCTATGATGCCAAGAGGCCACCTAAGGGGCGGTACATCCTCCTGGTGCACAAGAACAATTGTCCCTACTTTAAGGTTATCGCTTCGTTTGAGCCACTTTTGTTTTTGCTGAAGCGTATGTAAGTATTCGAGGCGCCACTTCTTCCAATAACTTTGGACCAAGCTATCTAGCAACCTCTTCCTTTGAACAACGCTTTTGTTATCATTAATTTCGTAAGCGGGTAAAAACTGTAAAGGTGTCGTCATCAGAAAATGAGCGGGAGTGAGAATTTCCGGTTGCGGTTCGTCAGGCAGAAGGCCTAGAGGACGAGAGTTTAACAAGCACTCAATTTGAGTCAAAACAGTTAACATTTCTTCATAAGAAAGCAGCTGCTGACCAATTACGCGATATAAATGGGTTTTAACGCATTTAATATTTGCTTCCCACAGGCCACCAAAATGCGGCGCACGGGGCGGTATCATATGAAACGTTATGCGGTGTTTGGATAACTCATTATTAAAGGCAGTTTTAGTTTCATCCGATTGCAAAAAGGTATACAATTCATCCAAACGACGTTTTGCTCCAATAAAGTTGGTAGCGTTGTCCGAATAAATAGCCGCGACAGGGCCACGTCTTGCGATGAAGCGCTTAAGAGCGTCAAGAAAAGTCTCGGCACTGAGATCCGAAGCAATTTCCAGATGAATGGCTTTTGTGACGAGACAGACAAAAAGACAAATGTATGCCTTTGTGCTGCGTACTCCGCGATGCCTAGTCATAGTAAGGCTTATCGGACCTGCGTAGTCTACTCCAGTATTAGTAAACGCTTTCGCTTCCAAGACACGTGCCGGCGGAAGACTTGCCATGATAGGCATATTATTCTTCGGCGCGCGTTTGAAGCAAGAAGTGCATGAACGCACACGCTGTCGTATGACATTTCGCGAAGAAAGTATCCAATAACGTTGTCGTAGCAACGATGTAAGCAAATGAGAGCCAGTATGGCAATTGATGCGGTGGTAATGATCTATTATTAAATTTACAATGTGGTCGCGACGCGGTAATAATATAGGATGGCGGTTTTCAAAAGGAATATTAGCGTTAGTTAATCTGCCGCCAACACGTAGCAGACCGGAGTCATCGATGAAAGGATCAAGCTTGCGTATCGCGATAGAAGGTACGTTTCCCTTTTTAATTGTTTTTATTTCATCCTGAAAATATTTATTTTGCAGATGGCGGAGTACAACCATTTCGGCAGCATCGAGATCTGAACATTTAATCATCGTATCACGCGGAAGTTTCTTTAGCATGCGCAAAACGTAAACGATGACACGCATCAATTTAGCCCATGAGGACGATTTCAACGCGAGATCGTAAAGCGGTGAATCTTCAATCTCTGCCACAGCCGCGAGAACTACAGTTTTTCTCGTCTCGGGTATCTCCTCCTCTGGTGGTTTAAAGGGTCGAATCGGCCAATCAGCGATTGGACACTGAGCCCACGATGGACCAGTCCACCATAGAGGGTGGTTAAGTATTTGCGAAGGCAGAGTGCCTCTAGAGGCACAATCGCTTGGGTTTGCAATACCCTCGATATGATAAAATCGATCCGGTGAAAGATTTTCGTGAATTTTACTTACGCGATTCGCAACGTATATTTGCCAACGATGTGGCTGCGAGTGGATCCACGATAAAGCGATAGTCGAATCCGAGAATGCGTATATTTCCGTAATTGGGTAGCGATCATTATACGTCGTGTGCACATAGCGAACGAGCTTCGAAAGCAACACAGCGGCACATAACTCCAAACGAGCGAGCGGAGCAATTTTTGGAGATGCAACCCTTGACTTCGCGCAAGCCAAGGTAAGCGACACGTCACCATTGGGGTGTGTTACGTGTAAATAAATTGCACATCCGTAAGCCTTGAGACTAGCGTCTCCAAAAGCGACAATATTGACTATACAGTCCTCAGCGACACCTAAATGACGCGGAATTTTCAGTTCCGATAGTAGCGGTAGTTCATTTTTGAACTGCATAAAGCGGTTTGCAATGGACTCGGGGACAACGTCGTCCCAACCTATTTGAGCGAGCCACAATTCTTGAATTAACAATTTTGCATACAAGATGACGGGTGCCACTAAACCTAGAACGTCGAAAAGTCTAGCTATCACCGATAATATTATGCGTTTGGTACAACCTTGATCTGCGTCATTTGTCGTGAAAGTAAATGTATCAGGCGATGGAAGCCATTTTAGACCTAAAATTTTTAAATTATCTCCGTCTGAAAATTCTATGGCGACTTTATGTGATTCCGGGATATGATCTAACACCTCTTGAGAATTACTTGCCCATTTTACTAGGATAAAACCACCTGCTTGAAACAATGTGCGAAGTTGTTGGGACAAGTCTATTCCTACCTGTGGAGTAGCTACTGACGTGGTTATGTCATCCATGTAAACATCCTTTGTCGCCACCTCAGCTGCTAGTGGTAACGTCTCTTTGTGTTCAGCTGCTAACATGCGAAGCGATCGCATCGCCAAAAACGGACTGGAGCGAAGCCCAAACGCCAAAGAATTGAATTGAAATACTCGAATTGGCTCGAATTCATCAAATCTATATAAAACTTTCTGATATTTACGATGTTCTTCCGTTACCAATATGCGTAAGTACATTTGTTGTACGTCCGCGGTCAAGGCGACCGGCAAAAGACGGAATTTTAAAAGAAGGGCAAACAAGTCAGCTTGTAAGTTTGGTCCCGTATGCAAAATATCATTCAAAGCCAAATTCGTGTCTGTTTTCGCACTTGCATCCAGAACAATTCGCGTTTTGGAAGTACTTTTTTCCGGTCGCACCACAGCATGATGCGGAATTAGATAGCCATCTTGGATGTTAACCGGAGTATTTGGAATCTCAGATAAATATCCTTTATCCAGGTAATCTTTTATGACGTCGTTATAAGATTGTCTTAAGTCAGGGTTTGATTTGAGTTTCCGCTCAAGCGCGGCGAGTCTACGTTTAGCCATGAGAAATGAATTTCCTAGACAAGCGGGATCCGATTTGAACGGTAGCGGAACAACGAATCTACCAGAAGGTGGATCGCGCGATACAGATGATGCATACATCTCCTCACATTCCACATCATCAGGATTATTAATTGGATGTGTAAATAACTCTTCCGATTCCCAAAACTTTGTTAAATTTTTATTTAATTCATCGTTTGTTATAGGACCGAAGGACCAGGCTACGTCATGGGCATCAGCAGCGACGACAGGTACTTCACCCATGATGACGTATCCAAGAGAAGTCTTGAGAACTGGAAGCGCGGGCGCGGACGCCGCCCGACGAGCAGTACAATTGCGTGTCACAGCAGCAGTGGAGCGGTTACCGGAAACGTCTGCACGATAAACGTCCGTGGCAGCAGATGAAGAGCGGTTTTCGTGCTCCAAAACTATAGAGACATGAGCAGAAGCGGGCGCGGTGTCAAGAACGCAATCATATTTCATTTCTTTATGAGCAGCAGCGGATGCGGATGCAGATGCGGGTACGCCAGAGCGGTTAAAATCCATAGCACCCTGAGCGGATGCGGATGCAGGTGCGGATAGGCCAGAGCGGTTTAAATCCATTGATCCATAAGTGGATGCGGATGCGGGTGCGGGTGCGGAAATGTCAGTGCGGTTAAAATCCATTGATCCATAAGTGGATGCGGACGCGGGTGCGGTTGCGGAAATGTCAGCTCGATTAATATCCATTGATCCATAAGTGGATGCGGACGCGGGTGCGGAAATGTCAGCTCGATTAATATCCATTGATCCATAAGTGGATGCGGACGCGGGTGCGGAAATGTCAGCTCGATTAATATCCATTGATCCATTAGTGGATGCGGACGCGGGTGCGGGTGCGGAAATGTCCTTAGCAGAGGGTGATATCAGAGGACCTCCTATTAATAAGTGAGGAAATATTTGTGCGCCTAGAATGGCGTCAATTTCCCCGGGTGTGTTCCAATTATTATCAGCAAGTGGCAAATTTTTCAAATGTGTCATTGAAGATATATCAATAAAACAAATTGGTAATTTATCAATAATTTGTTTGACAACCATTAATTTAATATTGTTGAATATTACATCATTGGTGTGTCTAGATTGTATATTGAGTAAAACATATCCCAATATCTGAGTTGAGCTGGAACCTACTGTGCTAATAAAAGAATTATTCAATGGTATGACCTTAAGTTTAAGCCTCTTACAACAAGAAATACTAATGAGGTTATTCTGTGATGCACTGTCTAACAAACATCTAATAATAGATTTCTTTTGTTTATTGGTGTAGGCATAAACTTGAGCCGTGGAAAGAATAGTATCTTGCCTACAACGTTGGGTCTTACTAGCCACTTGTGTTACTGCAGTGAAGCCAGGTCTGGTATCCGGTAACTCATTATTAGATTTGGGAGTTTTATCTAAATTAGACTCAAAATGCAATAATGTATGATGGCGACTCTGACACACTTTACAACTTGATTTAGAATTGCAAGCTTTGTTTGTATGTTTTGAGCTTAAGCAATTTGTGCAAAATTTATTAGATTTGACAAACTCAAATCTTGAGTTTGCAGTCATACTTTTGAAATTTGGACAATAGTATATCTGAGAATGATCATCCCTCTTGCATAATGAACACAAAGTAACCTTGTCAGAAGGTACTTCCTTTGAAATTAATGCAAATGTGTGTGAGTTAGTACTCCGAGCACTTTTAGAGTGGGTCACCTTTTCCTTCTGTGTGTTATCGGTTCGCTCTAAAATCTTAACATGATGTCTAGTATATTCAATTAAATCCGAACACAAAGGAATTTGTTTATCACGCATGGTTAACTCAAAGTTTTGAACCAAGTTGGAGTCTAACTTCTTTTGTACTAAATAAAGAAATATAAAGTCTGATAAATCTGGTATTTGTAATTGTTTAAGCGCATTTAATGATGAAGAGAACTTCTCTATGAAATTGTTAAGTTGAGTTGCATTATTTGGTACATTTTTAATTTCAAAGATGCAGTTCAAGAAATGTGAAGCTAGATTCCTTGGGTCTTGAAATTTTTCTGTCAAAGCCGTCCATATTGTATCATAGTTGGCTTCTGTAGCTGAAATTCCAGCGAATACACTCAAAGCCTTTCCAGTTAATTTACTAACAAGATACTGAATTCTATGTGAATTATTAAGTTTATTGTTATTATGAATATTGGTCTTAAAACTTTCATAAAATAAAGCCCAGTTTTCAGGATTTCCATTGAAGACAGGTATTTTCAATTCCTCCAATTTGATATCAAAAGAAGGTTCCTTCTTCCTTTGGGAAGAAGGTGCGGTTATGTCTATTAATTGGGATCTAAAGTGTTTCACCACTGTGTATACATCCTCAAATGCAAGCCAACATTTAAAGTCTACATCATAATCTGGATCTTGTTCCATTTTAAGCAAATTAAACTCATCGCATAATATGCTGAACTGATCATATAACTTGTCAATGTTTGAAGTCTTAGCCAAAAATTCGCTCTTAGTTCTAGTTTCTGCGCCGCCTATCTTCTTAGAAATTGCAAGAAAAGATCTTAATTGCTCAAATATTGCCTGTCGTTTGCCTTCATTTATTTTTATCTTGGCTTCAGACATGATTAGAGTGGTGTATTATGCACTTTAATGATAATCGTGCAAATTATAAAAACGCGGGTTTTGACAAAAGGTTAACTTATAACTTTACTGCGCAGTTGACAAAATGGCGACTTGTTTCGGGTTAAAAATATCCTAATATTTAAGCGTTAGGCGCCTGGGGCGATGTCTAACGAGAAATATAAAGCGAAGCGGTTGCAATTAATGCAATATATAGGGAATTCCTAAGCGGGAGAATATAATTAGGTATAGGTTCAATCGGTTCGAAGTGAACAATTTTATGGGGGCGCGGATGCGTCCACCATAAAGGGAGCGGGAGAATATTGTAAATGCGTGGAAAAAAAGACAATGTGATAAGAGGCCAGAAGAATACAGACTTAGGCACTAACCTGAAAGACTCCTGCTGTGCCGCGTGGCGTGGGTGTCCTGACGAGCCCTGTGCCGGCCGGCGGGCGACTTCCTTATCAATGCACTAATCTTCTCCTGTAGTTACGTAGGTTCTTTCACGGAACACGAGTTAAGTTTATGGAAATCACACTGCTTTTATTGCGGATTAATAATTGCACCCAAAAATACGTGCGCGGGAGACGTTCTCAATCGAAGTGTATAAAAAACGTCATTCATCAAAAAAATGGCGTCCGAGACGTAGAGATGTCCCTCGTCTTGACAGCTGTCACCTCCATAGTCGAGTGCCATAGTCGATTCTACTGGCCGAAATAAAAGGAAAGGGACTAGGGATGGCATTGGCGTAAACAAGGCCTAAAATAATGACAAATTATAAACTCCGAGTTGCTTCAATACCAAATTGACAATAAATGCGTAGCCATTAATTGCACAGGAATATTCCATGATATTGTCTCCGGATGGGATATACAAAGATGCAGTTATTGAAATAAAATACCCAATAACTAATACAAAATAAATGAATATTGTTAGAAATAAAAGTCACACTTAGTGAAGTAGTGTGTGTGGTTTATTAAATGTAATGTAATATTTTTGTCTGTAAGGTATATATTCTATAGGGCTCTGTTAATTTTACTTTGTTGTACTTTATATTGTCTGAAATAAAGAGTTTATTAATAATAATAGTAAAATAAATTGTGTTAGGCATGCAGACTTTGAAAAGTCCAAAAACATTTACATTATTGTGACAATGACCATGGACATACCCAGCAAAGTAGTAGGAATTTGAAAATGCTTTTTATTTACTGACCTTATTTTAATAATACCCTGCGTGTGTTCTGGCTAAATCTAGCTAAAACGTTTTCAAATTTATAGTGTGGTTACAGAACCCTTTTCCTATGCACACTCATAATGTCATATCATGCAGAGGCCGACTAGCCGGTTTTCTATCATTGTTGACCACAACGAAGTTTTTATTCTGCGTAAAATACTGACTGACCTTTCGACTGTGCACAGTATACTTCCTAGTCTGTGACAGTGCACAGTATGCGCCTGTTTTATGGCAGGATAGGACAGTTGTGTTTCTTTAACTAGCGCAATTAAATCTATATCGTTCAGTTCGCTCTGTGCCATTTATTTTGCTCCCACACGTTATACCACAGTTCAGCCTTAAGTTCAGTTAGCCAGGAAAACCATTTAAATTGTAGTAATTAGAAGAACCATTGTTTAAAAAACACCAAATGAATAATTAGTTTTTAATAAACCGAATTTAGCTTCGAGTCTGGGACTAGGGCACACAACAGTCTGTTTTGTGACTAGGGTGGGGCAGATGCCCCACCGTGGATACGCCCATGACAATGACCATGAGTACGAAGCTACAAGTACATAGCCGGACACCGACGGTAGACATGTGTAAGTAATGCGATTGATGCATTACGCGTAATATTACCCGATCGAGTAATGTAGCATTACATATTACTCGACTAAATTAAACATTACACATCACACCATAGCATCACACAGTGCACTGTTCATGACTGTTCTGTTCATTGCATTATGTCTATCGAGTCTATGCCTCACTGACACTATTCGCGCGCGCGTCTGAGAGAGAGGAAGCGAGCTTCATCGCACGTGCGCCCTGCCTGCCACTTGATTGAACTTCCATTTAAAACCGTATTACTAGAAAATTAAGGCGACAATAGGTTATTTTGGCACCGCCCCCGCCCGTAATATTTGAATGTTTTGAACCTCTCGCACAAAATAGATATTGTTATTTTGATTTGATGTACTCGCTCCAGTCACAAAAAAATAAGTAACTCGCTATCTCATGTATATGCGCTATAACTATCACTTGCTATTGCATTCGAGCATTCCATTACAATATCACACAAGTGATAGATAGTGCGTCCGACGCGAACATCTCAGGTGATGTTTGGGGTGATGAAGTAATGAAATATTACTCGGTACGAAATGTGATGCCATATCACATTACTTTTCAATGCACTGTTTTGCGCATGTCTAACCGACGGCGGGTCGCGCGTCGTTCCACGTGCCGCATCAGAAGAGATAAGAGCTATGTGATGCGACACAAAGAGAGGCGTTCTGTAAGTTAATATGACTGGTAGGTATGCAGCGCTACGCGAGCTGAATTGAATTTTATTGCGTTATAGCATGAGTCGCTATTTGTTTAAATTTCTTTGCGGAGTGATGCTTCTGTTCCTTAGTATTCTGTGATATCAGTTAAAAGTATGTCAAACTATGTAGATAAAACGCGTTTTAACAAAATTAAAATTCTTCGGGCGCTTCCCCGGCCGCTGCCGCAGCACGCTCGCTTCGCTCGCTCGGCTCGAGAGTTGTGGTGATCATAGGTAACTAATGCTCTTCTCCTCGCTTCGCTTGTCGTTGCTCCTATATATGACATTGCCTTAGATTAGTAGATGCCCGTGATGTGCCGACACGTCAAGAAAGATTTGAGTATTTTTTTAACATTTACCGTATGTCTAAGGTATAACCTAAGATATACCGAGTAGGGCATTCAGTCTCGAACCAAAATTGACTCCCAGGACCAGTCTTTAAAATAATACCTACCCTAGTCCCGGGATTCCTGCCGGGATTTTTAAGACCCATGACAAAAGTAAAATATATGAAGAATGTTTATTATAAAATAATATAATTCTTTATTTCTTATCAGAAATTATGAATTATAACGATTTTTCTGTCGTCGATAGTTTTCTTCGAGTAGGCAGATAGTTTCTTAATATTTTATTTTGTTTGTTCAGGGGCGTGGAAAAGTCGAGCGATACGCAAGAATTGTAAATAACGATCAAATGTCAGTGGTATTGGTTGCAGCTCAAACCAGACTAGTTAAAGATACCGTTTTGCTGACTGGTACCTACCTGTACCTATCTTTGTTGAGATTGGAGTTATGCGAAGCGGTATTATTGTCTAAACTGATGGAGAAAATAAGTAGTAGGTAGGTACAATGTATTGACGAAAACAACGTGGACATTCACGGCTGGACGGACTCTATAGTGGTGAGGTAGCTACAGGAAGATCCCGGTCGCTGGAAACCCTTTGTAGCTAATAGAGTTCAGAACATAATAAAGGTCGTAAAACCGAGCAGTTGGCATTATGTGAAGTCTAGAGTCCAATCCAGCTGATTCAGTAAGTAGAGGCATAATGGTTTTAAAATTTAAAGCATACGACACGTGGTGGTACGGGCCTGAGTGGATGAAGGCAACAGAATTACCACTAGTCGAAAATCAAACGGTTTACAAGACAAAAGAAAAACTGTGCAATGTGCATGCTGTGCAGAAATATTGTGAAGAAAACATCATTCAGAAGTTATTAGAGAGGCATAACTCATTCACAAAGATCGCAAAGATCTTAGCATGGTCATTACTAGCAATTAAAACAATTCGACGCGACAACGAAATGTAAACAACGGCTAATCGTATATCACATTACAAAGTTAAAGGCGGCGAAGTTGCTTGTAATAAGATATATGCGGTGTAGTGAATTTAGCAACGACATTGACTTGCGACGATTTAAATTGATTTAATAAACCGAATAGCAGAAGCAATTTGGTAAAATTGAGTCCGTTTTTAGATAATCAAGGGATATTGCGAGTGGGCGAAAGATTAAAAAATGCCAATATTAGTAATGACATGAAACATTCCGAGGTAACGAGTTAATAATGCTAATTATGAAGCCCATCACTTAACTTATCATGGGGATTAAATTTAACACTAATAACTGTTCATCATCGTCAGCCCATCACGTTTCCACTACTGGGACACGGGTCTTCTCTCGTAGAGAGAGTATAAACCATAATCCACCACGCTAGCCCAGTGCGGGTTGTTGAATATCACATGTACCTACTTGAATTTTTGTGATAATTTCTTGGACATGCCGGTTTCCTCACGATGTTTTCCTTCACCGTTTTAGAGCGAGTGTTAAATCCACACATAACGAAAGTCAGTGGGGCCAGCGGGATTCAAACTCGGGTGCGTCGGATCGAAAGTCGCACGTTCTCCCACTGAGCCACACTCGTTTTATATATAATGACTGTAACGTTAAACTAATTTCTGTTAAGTTGGCACTTTATAGCAAATAATTACTATTATCATAACCACGGCTTCATGGTGAAAAATGTATACGCCTATAAATAATAATATAATAATAAATAGGTGTGTTATATATCGGCACAATACAATCTAAGAATACATTTTTATATATTATTGTTTGTTTGTTTGTAATGCTTATCAATTTAATATTACAAAAACTTTCTATCAAAATGTATTAACCACCTATTTATAACCAATTCATTAACCGACGAAAAAAACGGAGGAGGTTCTGAAGTCGACGAGTGTATATTTTTTAATGTATTACTACGCATAACTTTTTACAGAGTAGTCCGATTTTGATTGTTCTTTTTTTGTTTGGTAGGTCATACTTCAGAAGTGGTCCCATATATATTTTATCGAAATTTGAATCAGCGCTTTTTGAAAATATCAACAAAAATAAAAAAATATTGATATAGCTTTGAAGTCGGTTTGTTTTTTTTTCTTAAAATGATTTTTTTTTATTGAAAACTAACTTAAAAAATAAATTTTTTTTTTAAGTTAATATCTAATGCCTTTTCTTTGTCAATCACTTATTTACCTAAATTTAAGAACACTTACAAACGTAATTTTCATTTATGTTTTGTAAGCAGCTCTTAGCGATTATTTTTAAAATATGTAGTACCTAATATGAGAATAGCGTTGTGAGCTGCGTTATTGCTAAGCTTTTTATATATTTGTATTTTCTTAATGTAGCTGTATTTGGTGTGCCTAATATATAAAAATAAAAATATTAATATGTACCTACACCGTTGGCCTATCACAATAAATAACACTAGCAAACTTGAGGCAAAGGCAGTGGCCGGCGCAGCGTAGGGTAGATTGGCACCCCGAGCGGTTTTATATTGAGGATTCCTACTTAAAATAAAACAACAAATTTAATACTAAACATGCTTACGAGACTTAATTTTACATTATACCTATTCGCTAGCATTAACAAAATTGACTTCCCTGTCTCTTTCAATTGATAAAATCGAAAGATTGGTAAGTCGCGCTTGGCTCCTTGTGGACCCTAAGTAATTTAATAATTTAAAGTAAAGATTTTAATAATTTTAACTTTGAAAAGCTTCTTTCACATGGAGTAACCGAAACACAGATTGTTAACACAATCATTGAAACAGAGCAAAACGCTAGAACGCAGTGGCAGTTGACATCTAAGATAACACAAGATATCAGGAAGAAATATAAAAAGGAACATCTAGCGCAACTGACAATCAGGAGTAAATGGTTCAATCAATAAGAAAATGTGAAAGTAAGAGATAAGATGTAACCATCCAAGACGACAACCTTCTCCGCGGAAAGTGGATGATGGGTAGAATTTTGGAGCTGTTCTTTGGGAAGGACGGATTAGTGCGAGTACCTACTAGAAAACGAAAAATGTGTTCATCAATAACTTTGTAAATATACTAATAAATACTACTACACGATGACTACGTATAATAAATGAAAAATATCATTAAAATTTTGTTTATGACACTTATCTAAAAAAAATAAAAAATTAATATATCAGTTAAAGTTAAATGTAAATTACTTATAAGCCTAATCAATTGGCTAGATTGTATTAAAAATGGGGATCATAATGGCTATGAAACCATACTAAGGAAAAAAAGTAGGTATCTGCAGATCTCACAGCTCTTACAATATTAGTTAGATGTATGAAGACAACGGATTATATTTTGACAGGATTGGGAGCACGCAATCGGTAAGAAATGAATGGAAATTGGTGACATTTTATTATTTGAATCCATTCTCGAACGACATAACAACATTAACATATTAACATTATTTGGTGGTAGGTTTCTCGTATGCGTGAGGCAAGCATTACTGTGTTCCGGTTTGAAGGGCATTACTGTGAAATTACTGGGCATTATGAGACTCAACAGTTAATTGTCTCAGGATAAGGACCGCAGTGCAACGCCACGCAGGATTTTGCAAAACAAAGTTCTGGGTGGTGCTGTTATTGTTATGGGCTAGCGTAGTATTGCTTACAATCAGGCAAATGACCAGCTCGTCAGTCATTCAGTTACATAAAAAAACATGCAATAAGTTCAAAGTTCAAGTTCAAAAGATCTTTATTCAATTTTGGCATCACAGACGGTCAATTATTACAATGACTCTACCACCGTATCGGAAAAAGAACCACTACTCAGAAGATACCACAAGAAACTGAGGGGCATTTTTTTAGAACTTTTGTTACAATATTAAATGTTTGTTTTAGGTGGTTTTAGACAATATTAGGTTTCTAATGTACCAGTTGGCTAGGTACTTGGCAGAAGCGGAATGTTCCATACATCTTTGTCTTCTATGTAATTACTAACTGTATAGTATGCTTTTTTTCATTAGAATATTTTTCACACGCAATTTGAATCTACTTTCTGTGAGCTCCGTTAGATATACATTTTGGAATTTTATTGTAAAAACGTAGGCAATTGCCCATGGAGGACTTATTCGTTTTACCAGTTTTACTCAGTCTAAGCCTAGGTACTAAAATTCTATCCTTATTTCTAGTGTTTATGTTGTGATTTGTGATGGTCACTATTCACCTTGAACTGCCGCCAACTTTCTCTAGATCTATGTGCTCCATTTGATTGTAAGCCACATCATTGCTAGGTGAGATAGTGGCCAAACATAGATTAAGCGTAAAAAAAATGTGCAGATTTTTACGAACATACATTATATTGTCATAACTATACAGAGAAGGTAATGCTGGCTCCTAACTAGGATCCCCTATATCTAGGGAACCAGGAACTACGAGGACCGTGGTCTCAAAAAACAAACAAAGGAAAGCCATTAAATCTACGTTTGAGCAATCTTGATAAATCGGCCAATATTTTAAAAGAGGAAATGCGAGCTCTTTCTATTAACGTAGGTACTTACTTAGGTACTATATGTACGCAGTGAAATAGAGATAGGAGTAGTCGGAGTAATCCACTGTAACCCCGCTGTACAGGCTCACCAGAGACCTAGTGCGGGGGACAGAGTTCTTTAAGGGTAAACTATACTGTTTTATTATTTAGTAGGTATAAGTAACTGTTATCTTAACGACCGGAAATATGTTTTGGAACAAATAAAGTTATAATAATATTTTTTACTATCATCAGCAACAAATTACATTAAGAGTTCATGCAACTTATGCAAATATGTATATTTGGTAGGTACTTTTAAATTAAATAAATAAAACTAATCATATTTATTTTATTTTCCATCTTGTGAGTGCCCTGGCATAGTGATGGTCGACTCGAGTAACTAACTTGAGTTAACTTGAGTTGGGCCTAACTCGAACCAACTCGAATTGAATTCTCTCTGACTCAAATTTGAAAACCGAATGAAACCGACATGGAGCGAAGTTTGCCGATCATTTGAGACTAAATTCATTCATAACAAACAAGTGTCACATTTATGTAGATTTGAGGTTAACTTTAAAGTGCCGGTTATTGCTGTAGCTTTTCGTGTTTTAAATTCTGTTTTTGAAAAATGCCAGGTCCTAAAAGAAAATCTTTGGTTTTAATCTTTATTAATAACTAGCGACCCGCCCCGGCTTCGCACGGTTATTATACATACAAACCTTCCTCTTCAATCACTCAATCTGTTAAAAAAAACCGCATCAAAATCCGTTGCGTAGTTTTAAAGATTTAAGCATACATAGGGACATATAGGGACAGAGAAAGCGACTTTGTTTTATACTATGTAGTGATAAATATAAATATTTTAAAATATTAAAATTCAAGCCAAAAATACATAAATAAAAATTAATGCTAAGGTGGGGGAATAAATTAGTATTTTTTTTTAAAAAACATTAACTCTTCCTTCTAGTTAACTCGAGTTCAACCCAATTTACGTGAATTTTAACTCGGGTTAAATCGAGTTTTGTTTTTCCGAGTTCGCACATCACTACCCTGGCACATCCTGTGGGCACATCTGCATGTGACAGCAAAAGTACCTACACGGGTAGCGGTGTTGCCTAACGTCAAAGGCGTTTCGCTACTATATGTATTGTAATAATGTGGTACTACTAACGCGGCCGTACCTACTTGGTACCTACTGTCTTCAAAAACAATCTAATGGACATTCGACCTTAAGTTGAAATATTGAACAAAATAATGCTTTCGATATTATTTCAATGCTGATTAACATTTGTATTTTTTATTTTTTCATTAGAGAGAATCTTGCACATTAAAAAATATTCCATAGGAAAATGTAGGTATGGAAGTATATCTATTTTATCAAAGTATCGATAATTTTGAACTGTAACAGAATAAGTTAAATGCACCCACACGTATGTCATAATAAATCACTTATGGGCAGATATATGTGTTGAAAAGCTGGTACTTAACCTAACTAAAACCAACTATGCGTTTTTTGTTTTGACAAAATAGTTATTTCTCGTTGTTCGCCTACCTAGCCCTATGTATATCCAGCAATGTCTTATTAATAATTGTTTTAGTTCTTTTGTACGAAGAAAATAATAACTTCAACATTAACGAGCACTAGCGCCCCTAGCGGGATAAAGCTGCAGTCTATGGTTCGATCGGGACCGAACATGTTTTGATAATCTGTGCTTCAAAGACTCGCTTGAAACAAACGAGGCATCGTGTGAAATGCTACTTTTGTCTATGGATGGCTTCGTATTATTGCCTGTACAATACTGGCTGTACCAAACTCGTCACGGGCTATATTTCGCATCCAATAATGTACAGACTGGATTGCACACCCTGACATTTGGAAGCCAGTACATGAATTATTGGCTGTGCAATAATGGCCGTGCAATATCGACACGAGCCGAGTTTGTACGGGCAATATTTGCCGTCCAGGAAAAGCCGGCCGAGTATTTGAAATCCGATGTACATGGAATATTGGCTGTACAATATCGGCTGTGCAATTTTGGCTGTACATTATTATGGTCGTACAATATAGTCTCCCAAAACTCATTTCACAAATTTTGACGTCTATCAAAATATTATCTAAATGTCACTGTCAAATTTGCTAACTCGGATATGCTGTTCTTCGAGACCTCAATGTGTTCTTCACATAAAATCCGGAGAAAACTTTTTGCGCTTAGTGCAATGCAAGATTTAGGGTTAAAAGCTGAAAACCAATCTGTGATTTTGTTTTTATTTTATCATTTGCTTTGCTTGAAGGGTCCGCTTTTATAAACAAAATTCATATTTTAAAAATTAAATCTGACGCAATAAACAATATAATCAACATGATTAGTTAGATTAGTCTGTATCTGAACTATAAAAATTACTATGAAAACTCGACGTAATTTCACTTAACTTGAACTCGAGTTTAAGGTCAGGTTTCATTCCAAGTCTTTTACCATTGGCTAAATAACAAAGTGTGTAAAATATTTTAACTAATCACAGAAGTAGTAAGATTATTGAGCCAATAGGAATGGGTACCGAAATTATGTATTTATATAGGTTTTTATCAGTAGGTAGCAGCTTAAGCAGTGTCAAAATGGCATACAACAGGACCGTGTATTGAGCTGCGATCTATCCTGTTTTTAATTAATTTTCTCACTTTTTGAGCTTATAATCCCGACTGAATTGTGTTAAAACGTATCAAGTGTATATCCTTTAGTGATTTGTGTGTTTCAAGAAGCATGACGAATTCCAAACGAAGTGAAAAATAGTGATTTACAAGTGGTGCCCATTTTAATGGCGGTCGTAATAACGAAATGTTTATGTCAATAATTGTTCAATCTTATTGGATAACATCGCTGTGATGCTCGTGATAGCTGGTAAGAAACTATAAAATAACTTTTACACACCTAAAACCCATAAATGTCAGCAAGCAATCTCATAAAAAATGTAACTAAGTTTGAGTCCAGAGAAGTAGAAAAAATAGGTCAAAATGCATTGAAAACCCGTTTGCACGGACGTTCTAACTCCACTTCTAGGTCAAAGAAGTCGTGTATTAGTCAATAGCTGGTCTATTCTGGCCTTAGGCAAGATTGTTGACATTTAAGTGGTACCGTTTCGCAAGTGAATCTAGGTCAACATTAAGGGGTCGAATGCGCACGCAAGTGACGTCATAGCGCCCTTATTCAGGGCGCACACCCCCTGAAAACATTCGCTTTCAAAATTTACATTAGTCTGAATTTAGAAAGATGTAATAAATAACCTTATAATACTCTATACAATGTATATGTGAAGGCGGTTTTTGTGGCGGAAAACGAGTGTAATATGCTGAGGATACAGAATTCAGGTGATTTTGTTGTTTAAACAGTTGGGCTGATTATTAACTTAATTTTTTGTTTCAACATTGCTCTCACAAGCCAGTTTTAAGTGGTGTTGGTGAAACAATCCATGTAGGACAACCTTTTTACAAAGTATTACAAAACTGTGCCAAAGAAATGTTTGCACTTATTTACGAAATTTTGAATGTGATTGTACATATAGTTAGCGGTCGCTGAACATACATTATTTAGAACTACTTGACGCTAGCGACTCCACTCACATTATGTAGTGTTTTCGTTAGTTACTGCTAGTTTATGAAAGACTAGCAATGGCCTGCAACTTCTTTCACATTGACTGAATAAAGTAGAACCTGTCACTCAAGGATAGTGCAACTATTAGTGAAAAAACTTTTAGAATCAGAACATAGATTACTTCTTACAAACATACATACAATTTTACCTCTTTATAATATTAGTGCGGATGTATGTTGATCCAGGTCTGATCAACCTCTGTACTAAATTAACCAGAGAGTACCCAAGTGCTGATTGGTGATATGTTACTATGGTTTGGGCCAGAGATACACCATTTTGTTGCATTAATTTAAAACCCCTATAAATAATACCATAAAAATCAAACCATATCACAAATAGTAATAAAATCTGTTTTATTAAAAATACACACTATGCTGTGGAAATTTACCAAGAAACCAAAAAGAATATATCTATCTATACAAATATTATAAAGATTATCGTTGGTATTGCAATTATTGATAGTAAAATTATTTGAATGTATGTTTGTAAGGGGTAATCTCTGGAACTACTGATCCGGGTTTTGAAAATTCATTCACTGATAGCAAGCCTAGCGCACTCCGCACTGTAGGTACGAAGCTACAAGTACATAGCGGGACAGCGACGGCGGGTCGCGCGTTACACGTGCCGCATCAGAAGAGATAAGAGCTTTGCGATAGGAAGAGAGGCGCTCTGTGGGTTAATATGACTGGTAGGTATGCAGCTCTACATGAGCTGAATTGAATTTTATTGCGTCAAAGCAAGAGTCGCTGTTTGTTCAAATTTCTTTGCGGAGTGATGCTTCTGTCCCTTAGTATTCTGTGCTGATGGAAAGCTAAACTACCCCTGATTAACATAGGCTATATTTTATTATTGCGATGCAGACGTCGCAGGCAGTTGCTGTTGTTCCAATACAGTTCATGGGACTTTCATGAATCAGTGAGTCGATTTTGATGAATGTGAAGTAAAAGTGCATTTTTGTGCTGACCTTCTTGACCCATTGAAGTCCAGGTTATATGCGTTTTCATAAGGATTTGATTTTGTGATTGTAGTAGTATCAAGTAGTTTGGAAACACTAAGCAAATATAGGGACACTTATGACTTATTTATTTTTTATGTTACTGAATGATGAGGCGAGCAAGTCGTTCGCCCTATGGTATGCGCCACGTCTGCCCATAACAATTGCAGTGCCATCCAGAACTTTTAATACCATAAAAAGCACTGCGTAACACTGCTTTGCGCTCATCACCCCGAGACATCAGATGAAATCTCATTTGCCCAGTAATTATATTGGCTACAATGCCCTTCAAACCGGAACACAGTAATGCTTGCACACTACTCCTTGGCGGCAGAATAATTGCCGATGCTGTGGTACCTACCCAGATGGCCTCCCGCATATGAGAGTCCTATCAGGATTTAGGAGCTGGATTTGTTTCATACTTATTAAAGTAATTGGAAACCCAAGAGTGAGATGTGATCATCTATCATTTGTTTACATTATAATTTAGTGAGCAATTTGCTGATAATAACAACATAAAGTCATTGTTGTGGCTACAACGCAGCAATTGTTGTGGCTTCATATTGTTAATAGGGGATCGGACAACTTCTCAGAAAATGTTTTAAATTAACTACAATGAATATATGTAGCCATGAAAAATACTATTTTAATTAAATAACGCTCTAAAAGTACCTAAAACTATGTTTAAATATTATGTTTCAAATATTGCCGCGCAAAAGGTCACCTCAAAATTTGTGATGTCATATGTAGGTAGAAAACGACAAACTCTTCGAAATAAAACTTGCAAAGAGATTCTAATACGTTTTGTGAAGTTTTGATTAGATTGTAGTAATGGAACGAAAAAATTACCAAAAATACATTTCATGAAAAACAAAAAAGTAAAATAAACACAAGCTTGACTCACGGCATTTGCCTACAAATGACGTCATGCGCTGTGATTGTTGTTTCGTTTGAGATGAAGAACAGATTAAAAATGTCAGAATTATTTATTGATTTAAAAATATAAATCATCAATATTTCACAAAAATATTGATTGACTGATCTTTCTGGTTCGACGAACATTCGTTCTAACTACATTTTAGATTTTTTCTCGATTACTGTCGATCCCCTATTGTGTGTTATGTTCAAACTGAAGTCTGCAACTTTGTCCATGATCTTCTGCTTTGCGGAATAAAAACTATTTTATTGTTTAACCCAACGTATGGATTATTTTTGTTCCAATTTTTCATCATAATGGCATAATAAGTAGGATGCTGGTTGATAATATTATATTCGGGACTTGTGCTTCGTCTTGAGTGTGGGATCTTATTATTCAAAATCTAAAACAATAACGCCTTTTTTTATAGGCCTAGTTCCTTATTTACTAAAAATAATTCTACACTGCGAGTGGCTCAGTGGGGGAACGTGCGACTTTCGATCCGACGCACCCTAATTCGAATCCCGCTGGCCCCGCACCACTTTCTTAAGTTATGTGCGGATTTAACACTCGCTATAAAAACGGTGAAGGAAAACATCGTGAGGAAACCGGCAAAATCCAAGTCCAAGAGTTTATCACAAAAAATCAAAGATATGTGACATCCACCAACCCGCACTGGGCCAGTGTGGTGGATTATGGCCCAGTCTCTCTATGAGGGAAGGCCTGAGTACCAGCAGCGGAACGTGATGGGCTGATGATTATGTAATTTAATGAATTCCATCTGGTTTGTTTAGTGTATCCTCTCCATCCAAAGATAGTCGGTCAAAGATAGTAGTCTGGTTTGTTTAGTGTATCCTCTCCATCCAAAGATAGTCGGTCAAAGATAGTAGTCTGGTTTGTTTAGTGTATCCTCTCCATCCAAAGATAGTCGGTCAAAGATAGTAGTCTGGTTTGTTTAGTGTATCCTCTCCATCCAAAGATAGGAGGTCGCCTAGCCCTAAGTACGGCTAGGCGAGCTACGTGCTAGTTATGTATGGGGCTAATGACGATGTTGTTCCAGAGACAGAGCGGTGCGCGGCGCGGTGATGGCTGGCCGCGCCCCATGAGCCGGCTGCTGTGCTGCCTGCGTGCGCGCCAAGCCGACATGGGCTTGGCGCTCTCTCATCCACAGGTCCGTCTACACCGCACTCTGCACTCTACACCAGCGGTTCCTAATAGGTGTTCCGCGGAACCCGAGCGGTCCGAGAACGGGTCACTGGGGTTCCGAGAATTGCCGACGCTGGCCGGCATTTTTATCGATATACTGACCCGCGCAAAAGTGCTGAATCAATTTCGATAAAATTACCTCTGAAGTATAACCTACCAAACAAAAAAGAATCATCAAAATCAATTCATAATTGGCGGAGTAATCGCGTAACAAACATACAAAAAAAAAAGAAACATACAGTCGAATTGAGAACCTCCTCCTTTTTTGAAGTCGGTTAAAAATATGGGTTGGGGTTCCGCCAAAATTAGGTAGATAATTTAAGGTTCCATAGCTAAACAAATTGGGAGCCGCTGCTCTACACTCTGCGTCTTTCAAACAGGCAGTGGGGCAGTATTTATTTAGCATCCCTTTTATTAAGCTAGTTGTATCTGAGTCTGTACTGAATTTGAATTATCCACTATGGACATGATAATCCGATAATGCACATACTTATTATATTAGATCCTCAAACGGAAGAGACTGAGCCCCACGACACAGGTCACCCTAGTGTGGGGCTCAGGGTTCTCTAGTGATACCACCAGATACTGATCTGCCGGTCTGCAAAAAAAACGCCAAGACTAGCACTGGCTAGTTTTGAATTGATACTTATTTGTAACTAAGTGCTAGGTGTAGGTATGGTCTATAGTAAAGTCTCCCTCCTCACCTTAAGCACAGGCTCATGGGCATGTGCATTCTTCCCCCATCCTCAGTTCACACCAGTGGGACTGGCAGATTAGATTGTGTAAGATCATAAGTCCCTTTTTAGTTATTATGACACAACAACCACCTTCTGGTTGTTTGATTCTTGGTGGTTGCATTCTGGCCGAGCCTGTATCAGATTCGGTCAGAAATTGTACAAATTAATTAACAAATAGTTCGATTTATTACATTCATATTTTAGTTATAGTTAAGCCTGTCAGGGCGGCATATTCACATAAGCGAAAAATCCCTTCAATTTAGATTAAAAAAAATAAACAACCACCTTCCTTTTAAATTGTGTTAGTCCCTTTTGTTCGAAGGGTTTCTAGAAGAGATAGCTTTGAGCAATAAGCCTGCCTACTTTTCTTTTTCTGTATAAATTTTTCATTGTGGAAAGCGTTATCTGTACCTATGTAATCGTAATATACCGTACGTTTCCAGGAGGGAGAGGCGTGCGACGGCACCGGCTTGCCGGCGGCGCCTCCCACCATGGCGGATGTTATCAGGTCAGTTCGCGTCGGCTGATGTCAGCCATCATCAAACCGTTGCATCAAAACTTACACACCTATGTGTGGCCGTTGACTCGTCTGATGTCACGCGACGATTTGGTCTAAAATAGAACAAATACACAGAGCAGCCTGAACTGCCGCTTCCGTCTTCCTCTAGATCTAAGTGCTACAACTTCGGCCACATCATAGTTTACTATCAGGCGCGATTATGATCAAAGATAGAATTATAGACAGCAAAAAATACGGCCATAAACCAATTAACTTGTAATTAAAGTCATCGTACTCAACCGTGTATTCTGTACTTCCAGGGAGCGCAAGAAGAAGGCGGGTGGTGCCGGACTGGGCACGCTGCGGCGCCGCATCGCGAACGCAACGCGCCGCCCCAGGGATAACCGCCCCGACAGAGGTAGTCACGACACACAGTTATCTCTCCTTCTCATACGAGAAGTGTTATAGAAACTCTTCAATTTGTCCTATGTCATGCAGATTAGGATTAAACGACAAGTCCCAATCTAGGTGGAAGCCTGTCTTGGGATCCAGAGATACTATTTGCTAAGTTTAGGTTTGAGCGACTATAATTCACAATCTATAAGATTTACCATACAAATGGAATTATCTACCGTTTGGCGCAATCTGTAGGATAACCCAAAGATCTTGCCGAGACTCCATCTTAATTTGGCGCAGTTGGCGAAATTGACTTCCCGAATCGTGCCGAATCTTAAGCGTCTCAATGTCCTACTAGATTTCGCAGGCTTGGCAGGATTGGCGCAGTCGGTAGGATAGCCTGTTTCAAGCGTATGTGTATGTGTTGTGGCAGGGTGCGAGCACGCGCGCTACATCCGGTCGGTGGTGTCGTCGTGGCGGCTGGCGGAGGTGTTCCTGTTGTGCGAGGAGCTGGAGGCGGGCGCCGCGCTGCGCGACCTCGTCACGCAGGCTGAGCTTGCGCGTGAGCCCGCGCCCGCGCTGCACTGCGCGCTGCCCGCGCTCTACACCGACAGGTGAGTGTGACGCAGGCCGCGAGCCCGCCCTCTACACAGACAGGTCACTGCTAACGTGTCATACTCCGGAACGGAGCGTATTAGGAAACTGTCAGTGAATTATCAGCTCATGAGTAAGACCGTTCCCGAGTATGGGAACGGTCTTACTCATGAGCTGATAATTCTCATTAACAGATCATACTCTGAATCTAATTGTGGCCAACACTTTATAATCAAAAATCAATACTCGGAAACGTGTCATTCGTGAGTTTACACTAGAGAGCAGTCTAAAAAATATATATTTAACAAGTGTTTTTTGTAAAATACTCTGGTCAGTTCTTCGACATATATGACCGGTGCATTTCCATTTGAGAACCCCCTGAGCTCAGAGTCGCGTGGCGCGTGTTCCAGGTGGTGGTGCGACGTGGAGCTGGTGGGCGCGGGCTGGGCGCTGCCGGCGCACCGAGCCATCCTGGCGGCGCGCTCCACCTACTTCAGGGATCTACTGCAGCGGTATCCGCCGTGAGTATACTGCCGACTGCACTGTATACAGTGTCTTTTTGTACAGCTGAGTGGACGAGACGAACAGGTGGTTCGCCTGATGGTAGGTACACGCCTGCTCATAACAGTTGTAGCACCAATTTGCAAAATCTTGCGCGGCATTGCACTGCGATCGTCACACTGAGGAAATGGCATTTCCCTCCGTCGATTCGTAACAACATTAGCAGACCGCCGATGCCTTAGCATTAGAAGTGATGCGCGATGTAATGTGGTGTGCTAAGCGATGAATTTTAGCATTCATCGAATTAAAGTTCAAGTTCAAAAGGTGAATTCAGTTTTCGCATCACAGACGCACTTATGAACGTCAATTATTACAATGACTTTACCACTATTCGAAAAAGAACCTCTACTCAGAAGATACGGCAAGGGGAATTTTTTAGAACTTATGTTACCTACAATATTTTATGTTTGTTTTTGACAATATTATGTTTCTTATGTGTCAGTTGGCTACTTGGCAGAAGCTGAATGTTCCATGGATCTTTGTCTTCTATGTAATTACTAACTGTACAGTATGCTTTTCTTACAATATTTTTCACATGCAATTTGAATCTTCTTTCTGTAAGCTCCGTTATACATAATAGAATTCCGCGACTACAATTAATTTTATTAATGCTAAATACATTTAGCAGCTTACCTATGCCGCGAATGTTAATTAATCTAACATAGCCTCCCCTCCCCGCACTCTTGCAGCTCGTGTGCGCGCGTGCCGCTGGAGGGCGCGTGCGCGGCCATGTCGCGCGAGGAGGCGGACGCGTGCGTGTACGCGCTGTACGCGGGCGACGCGCCCGCCGCCCGCGCGCACTGCCGCCACACCGGTAGTAAGTACACGTCATACCCGGGAACACAGGAACGGGAACATGTCATACTCGAGAACAGGACACACGGGAACCTGTCGTTCAGTGTCATGCTCAGGAGCGAAACATATCTACCTAGGAACATCATAGTTGGAACGGATCATGCGTAGAAAAATGCATAACACAGTTTTCGTTGTTGTTTAATGTAAATAATTCATTAATGCAAATATTTTGTTCCAGAATACGACGGCAGCGATCACACAGAAAGTGACTTAGATCTCGTCGACAACACCGGCTGTGAGTAACATTTCACACTTGATGTTTGAAATCCCGCAGGGGCGGTGTTTTGTTGCGGACGATTCGCACCAAGCCACTTTGTACTTTATTTCTAAGGTTTTGGGTTTATTTTTGTTTGAGATCTTGATTAACTGAATCATCACTTTTTCAAAGATATGGAGGGTAGGTTGGTAGTATAAGTAAATAGGTGGACGAAACTGGAGAGGTGTATTTTGAAGTTATCGACAAGTAATCTATTTGACTATTGCCATGTACCATATGAAGGTAAAGCAGTAGTGTGCATTTGCAGCGTGCCGCGGCGGCGCGTGCGGCGCGCGGCGCGGCTCGTGGCGGCGCGCGGCCGCGCTTCTCGGCCTCACGAGGGACCCGCTGCACACCTCCATGAGATACCTGCTAGACTCGGGTATGTATTGTAACGTTTGCAGCGTGCCGCGGGAACGAGAACTATGTGTCATGCTCGGGAACGAAACTAAATTTTCAGCGTCATGCTCGGGGACGAGAACTATGTGTCATGCTCGGGAACGCAATATGCGAACGCAAGTGTATCTATATTTGAAATATATTGAATGTCATATCTACTTGTAAATTATTCAGGTATTTAGTACACTAGATACATAGCTATAAAGTTGAAGTCGATGTTGCTGTCGTTTGTAACAGTGTTGTGTCGTTGTGTGTCGCAGGCGAGATGTCGGACGCGAAGCTGGTGTTCCGGCTGGAGGGCGGGTGCGGCGTGGCGTACGGGTTCCGCAGCGCGTGCGAGCTGCCGTGCCACCGCGCCGTGCTCGCCGCGCGCAGCCGCTTCTTCAGGTGAGTACCGTGTCACAAGCGCGTTGCCGTGCCACCGCGTGGTGAGGTGGTAGGGCCACGGCACTCCCTGGCTAAAGCCACAAGTCCTTAGAAATGATATTTTTATATTACAGGAGCGTGATGTCGCGGCGTCCAAACAGCTCCAACAACGGCGGCGCCGTGTGCGTCGACGAGAAGGTGCTGCCGCGGCGGTTCGCGCGCGCACTACTACACGCCGCCTACACCGACCAAGTGAGTGTCATGCCGGGGCACTGGGGGAACAGGGTGTCGTGCTCGGGAACGGAATGTCATAATTGGAATCTGGGTGTCGTGCGTGAGAACGGAATGTCATGCCAGGGAACGAGGTGTCATACACGGGGACGGAGTGTCATACTCGGGAACTGGGTGTAGTGAGAGGAACTGAGTGTCATACTCGGGAACGGGTGTCATACTTGAGAACGGGGTGTCATACTTGAGAACGGGGTGTCATACTAGGGAGCGAGGTGTCATACTAGGGAAAGGAGTGTCATGCCAAGAAACGAGGTGTCATACTCTGGAAAGGATTGCCATACAGGAGAGACAGAGTGTCGTACAAGGAAAAGAGGTGTGACTAGGGTAACGCAACATGCAGTAGGCTGCATGGTGAGTTCATTACAATAGCGGCACAAAAAAAAAGGAAAAAAAATCTAATATTCATGTGTTTGTCTGCAGGTTGACCTCAGCCTGATCCCGAGCAACAAGGTGTCTCCTTCCTCGACAGCCAGCTCGGTGAGTCGAGACACTTATTAACAACATTAAAAAATAAATATACATTTTTATATTTTCATTTAAAAGGGGACGGGACTACACGAGCTGAGCCGAATAAACCCGTCGAACGGGTGATTTTGATTGGGTGTGCGACTAATCAGCGTTATTATAATTATTATCGAAAACCATAGATTAGTAGCACTACCACTGCTTTACCAGTTATTGGTGTATTTGTGAGCTTTTTTAAATATTTTATCTGAAACGCTGGGGAGGGGACACTTTTATCAAGTTCGCCTTTGTCTCGGTACAAAAAAAACCGTAGGTCCGGGGCTGGAGCAGATAGTAGATAGTCTCATTAATGGTCCTTGTGGTGGTTGAGTATTGAACTATGCGTTGCGTTGTGTGCAGGCGTGGGGCGGCGTGTCGCGCGGCGGCGGCGCGCGACCCAACACCACGCAGCTGCTGGACGACGCGTTCCAGCTGTACGAGATAGCCAGGTGAGCACCTCGTGAGTGCAGGGGTCGCCCAAGGACGTCGGGTGAAAGTGACAGCGCTATGCGAGCTATACACGTGTCTCTTTTAATATGCACGAACTATCAAACGGTTCATGGTAACTAAGCAATTTGTGGTAAAGCCAGCTGGGGTGAGTTTTAGAGAAAAGATCCCCACAGCAACTGCCCGTTAGAGATTTCAAGCTTCGTTTTGGTTAAAGATTTAAGCTTGGTAGCTGACACCGATGATGCGCCACGATTTGCTGGAGTTTTGGTAGACGGCTCTGTCATGAAGAGAGCGGAGGCAACATGTCCCATGAACAGTCATTAGAAGAGGTTGTGCCCGTCCGGGGTGGGAAGATGTTCACAGCCGACCGTGTGAACGGAACGTAACAATCCCCTGTTCAAAAACTTACCTTGTCGAGAAGTGTGCATGGCGAATTTTTAAACGCTACGCAGTACTTTGCACGATATTAAAAGATTCCATTGTTCAGTTGCATATAACTCGTGCCATTAAAGAAACAAAGTTAAACTGGCGGCGCTAATTGTGCGAGGGAGAGAACATGATTAGCGCCTCTATTTTAGATTCGTCTGAAACACAATATATTGTTGTTATGTGGTATGATGTGTTGCCGTGTGGCGGCAGGTTCCTGGAGATGCCGATCGCGGTGCAGGGGTGCGAGGACGCGATCGTGGAGGCGCTCACGCCCGACACGCTGCCGCACGTGCTGCGCTGGGCCGCCGCGCCGCACGCCAGCCAGTGGGTGCACAGGTGAGCGGCTCGACCGACGGTCGCGGGGTATTCCCGAACAGTTCCCTGCTGCGTGCGACGTAAAGTAACCGCCCACCGTCCGCAGACAGGCGATGCGCTACCTGCGCGACGAGTTCATCGCCATCACGTCGTCGACGAGCGCGGCGTCCATTCCGCGCGCCGCCCTCACCGCCGCGCTCGCCTCGCCCTTCCTGCAGGCCAGCGAGCCGGCCGCGCTGCGCGCGCTGCTGCGCCTCGCCGCCGCCACCAAGCACAAGTCGCGCGGTGAGTGAGCGAGACGACACGACGCGGCGGCGTGCGGTGCGCGTGCGCCGGCGTACACGTGTGCCTCTCTGCAGAGCCGGGCGCCGTGTGGCAGCAGGCGCAGTCGGTGGGGCGGCGCGGCGCGCGGCGGCCGGCGGCGGGCGCGGCGGACGGGGCGCTGCGCGCGCTGCTGGCGCCGCTGTGCGCGCACGTGCGCGTGGAGCACATCCCGCGCGACAACGACACGCTGCAGCAGCTGGTGCGGCGCGGAGCCGTGGCGCCGCCGCCGCCGCCGCCGGCCGGCGAGGGCGCGGCGCACGCGTGGCTGGGCCGCGGCTCCAACCGGCCGGCGCGCTGCTTCCTGCCCTACCTGGACGAGCTGCGCGCGCTGCTGGCGGAGCAGGCCGTGCCGCGCGCGGAGCTGGCGCGGGCGCGGCGCGCGCGCGACGCGCACCGCATCCCCGACACGCTGTACATGGTGGCGGCGGCGCGCGCGGAGCCGCCGGCCGGCGCGCCCGCCGCGCCCGGCGCGCTGGCCGCCGCGCGCGCCTGCGTGTCCCCGCGCGCCGCGGCGGCGCTGCGCGCGCGCGTGCGCGAGCTGCGCGCGCAGCCGGCGGCGCGCACGGCCGCGCGCCACGCGCCGCGCGCCGCCGCCGCCGCCGTGCGCCGCCAGGTGGCGCTGCGCGCCGTGCGCGAGATGTCGCTGCCGGACGCCTGCGCCGACCTGCTGCTCAGCGACATGGAGGACGACAAGTGAGGGACACCACACGACACTACACTAAACGACACAACACAACACGACACTACACTACAGTACATGGCAAACTCAGCTTTGTGACTGAACTAATTTTCCACTGGCTAGAAATGTCTCCAAGCTGATTGACGACATTTCTTTGTATATTCCATTTTTATATTTTACTTTGAAAATCGATGGAAAAATAAGAAACACGTATATTTACTTAAAACTGTACTACTATATTGTCATTGAACAGCGAGCAGAGCTCCGAGGAGGCGTGGCACTCCCCGCAGCGCTCGTCGGAGCCGGACGCGGCGCTCGAGCGGCCGTGGGGGGCGGGAGAGCAGCCCGAGTGCGCCAGGTATGTACTACTCGAAACAGTAGGCTAGTCCAAGTTTGTTTCACTGTTGTGCCGAGACTTTCTCAAAATGTAAAATCAAAAAGCGAATAAATTTTTGTATGATTTCACAAAAAGCGCCTCTGGCGGACAGTTTGCGAACCTCTATATGCGAGTCTGACTCCTTAGAGAAACCGTGAGTTTCGACTATTCACGAATGTAGTAAATCGATTTTCAATTTTTTTATGAGTCTTCACGGTGAGCGTTCGATCGGCCAAATTACACTTTCACTTGGCTCGGCGACTAGCGTGACACTTACTTATCTAAACGTGATAACCGAGTTCGGGAGCACGATATCGAGTTTTTTTTTTCATTATTTATAGGCTTCCGTTTGACCGCTATCTCACCTGTTGTTAAGTGACGATGCGGTCGAAAATGTAGCACGCTCGCCTAGAAGAAACTTGTGAGTACGTCGTTTGCCACGGATTGTTAAGCAAAACTCGGACTAGGTCCACAGAGCTCCTCGAAACACGGCGACGTGGAACCGCGAGCCTGTATCGTGTGACCTGAACATTTATTTAAGCTATTTTTTCCTATTTTCCTCTCAATGAATAACGAACGATCAAACGGACTGCAGCCTGGGCCAGCGTGGTGGATTATGACCCATACTCTATGAGAGAAGGCCCGTGTCCCAGCAGTGGGAACGTGAAGGGCTGATGATGATGGTGATGATGAAATGGATTGTGTAAGTGACAACTGGTTGTCAAGTCCCTCATAAAGCTGTGTTGTTACAGAACGCTGAGCGGCAGCGGGTCGCTGCGCTGTGCGTCCGCCGGCAGTGTGCGCCCCGCGCTGCATGTACCGCTCGGTGAGTGCTGTGGGGCTCCTAGTGGCCAGTAGGTCTCTTATTAACTCGTAGGTCTCTCACTAGGTCATAGGTCTCTCACTAGGTCGTAGGTCTTTTACTAAATCGTAGGTCTCTCACTAGCTCGTAGGTCTCAGACATTTTAAAAGATTAGAAAAAGGAGACACCGCAGAGTTTCTTGGTGCTATCTTCTCTAGCAGCGTATTTCCGAAGCACTGGTAGAGTCAGTTGTCGCATTTCTTTCTGCACCCGGACTTCAATTTAAGTATGGGAAAGAAATGCGTAGACATGCTTACGTTTTTCTCGTTTAAAAAAAAGTGTTTTTAGTTTGTGTTAAGTGTTTATGACGTTTAAAAGTGAATGTTTTGTGTCATTTGATAAATATCTTTTGACTTTTATGGTTGCAGACAACTCCCGCGCCGGCACCGGCACCCGGCGGGAGCCCGTCCGGACGGACAGTGCGCAACACAGGTCAATATTTAAATATAATTTTAATAAAATACTTGTTAAAAGATATTTTTTTCTAGACAAGCTTTTAACAAATTTTAAAATGAGCCCAAACACTAGTAGTTTACGATTATCCGTCAAGGAGTTCCATTGCCCACCTTCCGTCTCCATCATCAGATCAGCTGTCACCATAATATTGCATTGTCATCGGACTTTGATAAGAGGAAGTGGCTCTGATACAACTTGAAAGATTTTACCCGAACATTGCAAGTTAAATAAAATCTTTTGAAAAGTTATAAATCGGTGTCAAAGGTGTACAGATTATCATCAACGAAATTAATTCAACGACCAATCGAATGATATGACATTTTTATTTTACATTTTTGAGTTTGCAAAATATTTCTCTTAACTTTTTTAAGCACAGGTCTCCTGCAGTACAGGAAGTGCTCTAACCAACAGAGCAACCAGACCAGTTATTTCGGTCGTCAAAATATTTGCTTTTCCACGACATCCATTGAGAATATTTTTTAAACACTTTATTAAGTCACGTTCTTGTCTGTCTGTCTGTCTGTCGGTCGTTCCGGGCGGAAACTTGCAACTCAAATTTCGTGCACTTCCTAATTAGCTATCCGACTGAAACTTTCAGGGTAGCTCACAACTCGAGGATAATGCATTCTAACTCCATTTATTAGCGTGCAATGCCGACGTAACCTCAAAAAGCCGTATAAAAAACGTGGTTTTTAGATTATTTTCTTAATCTGTGACTTTCTTGTTCAATGCTAATCTCGTCTGGAGCTATTTTCTCTTTTATATTGTGTGCGTTTGGCACAATCTCACGTGACGTTTGGCACAATCTCACGTGACGTTTGGCACAATCTCACGTGACGTTTGGCACAATCTCACGTGACGTTTGGCACAATCTCACGTGACGTTTGGCACAATCTCACGTGACGTTTGGCACAATCTCACGTGACGTTTGGTACAATCTCACGTGACGTTTGGCACAATCTCACGTGACGTTTGGCACAATCTCACGTGACGTTTGGCACAATCTCACGTGACGTTTGGCACAATCTCACGTGACGTTTGGCACAATCTCACGTGACGTTTGGCACAATCTCACGTGACGTTTGGCACAATCTCACGTGACGTTTGGTACAATCTCACGTGACGTTTGGCACAATCTCACGTGACGTTTGGCACAATCTCACGTGACGTTTGGCACAATCTCACGTGACGTTTGGCACAATCTCACGTGACGTTTGGCACAATCTCACGTGACGTTTGGCACAATCTCACGTGACGTTTGGCACAATCTCACGTGACGTTTGGTACAATCTCACGTGACGTTTGGCACAATCTCACGTGACGTTTGGCACAATCTCACGTGACGTTTGGCACAATCTCACGTGACGTTTGGCACAATCTCACGTGACGTTTGGCACAATCTCACGTGACGTTTGGCACAATCTCACGTGACGTTTGGCACAATCTCACGTGACGGGAAGTCATGATGTGCTCGGACATGTATTTTAGAATTTTGCATTCTCAATTTTTTTTTAATAATCTGACGAGTAAGCCTAAATAATTTTATCCTTTTATTATTTCAATTTCAATTTATTTTATTTAATTAAAGCGGTAAACGGTAAATTACATTAATTAAATCACATATTATTATAAAATTAGCCAAAAAATTAATTAAATGCAATCATAAAATTACAAGTCAGTCAATAGAGAATAGAATAGTAAAGTCAATAAATCGATGATTTATATAATTGTTATAATGTTTATTTAGTCTCGCATTCAATAACCATAAATAATGCCCTTGACAGTTATCATAAACATGTTACATATGTAACATGGTACAGTCTACTCATGTCCCGCAGCTCCCCGGGCTCGTGGTGCGGCGGCGGGGCGGGGGCGGGCGCGGGGGCGGGGGCGGGCGGGGCGGCGGGGGCGGGCGGCGGGGCGGCGCGGCTGTCGGCCGCGGTGCCGGACGTGGCGATGGCCCCCAACGCCAACACGCATCTGCTCACCGCCAGGGACTACTTCCGCCATCCGCCGCCGTGGGGTGAGGAGCTCGTCGCGCGGACTGTGTGCTCTCCGGGTCTCATGGACCGCGTGGATCACTTGCTCTTTTGTAATCCACGTGGTCGGTGTTATTGACAGTTGCCTACAAAACATTTACTTCATTCCAATTTGTGTAATGTGTACTCTCTCGGTGTACTGTACCATTATCCCCTGAGTACAACCTGTAACCTGGTGTTGTGTTCCAGCGGAGTACGGCGGCGTGGTGCTGCTGGACCTGGGCGACGGCGCCACGCACGCGCCCCGGCACGGTATGCACACTACTACACGCGGCCGCGGTGCGCGCTACGGCCGACTGCTACATTGTAAAGAAACAAAAAAAAAGATATTTTATCAAAATACTTATACTACGAGTACAAGCTTTAAAATTATATGTTTACGGCGAGGGCGCTCTCGCTTTTAATTTTAGAGAGCGCAGCGAGGGCTCTAAAGTAAATTGCCCAGGTGTGACTCGTGGTAGGTCTCTCGTATGCGGGAGGCCGTGGTAGGTACCAGAGCTTTCCCGGTTATTCTACCGCTAAGCAGTAGTGCGCAAGCGTTACTGTGTTCCAGTTTGAAGGGCATTGTAGCCAGCGAGAGTACTGAAATAAAATCATTTATTTGCAATACATTAATGCAAATATTTATTAAATAAAATATGAGACTGGGCATATGAGATTTAATATCTGATGTCTCGGGGTGATGAGCGCAGTGCAGTGCTATATGTGCTGCTTTTTAAGGAATCAACTTATTACAACTTTTATAATTTTTATATATTAATACAAATACAAAAGTATTGTATACCAGTTCACAAAATAAATAAATATGAATGGCACAGAATTCCTTACTATGGCAACACACACACAGTGATCGAAAAAAGGAGTACAAGGGAGAAGATGAATGAACCTACTACAAAGTGGGTTCTCAGATAGAACTGTTTGTTTTCCTCCCTTGTTGAAGAAGCAGCACGTTGTTGCAGGCTCCCGCGCTCAGCGCAACAGCGCGGCGGCTCAGCACAGCACTCGCCAGCGGGACCACGCGCAGCTCACTCAGGTACCTCACCACTCAGCGAATAGGGAATTGCATGTTTTTTAATGCATGAATCGATTCATTATTGAACACTACTCATGAAAAAAATTTTAGAAAAAAATAAAAACCGACTTCAAAGTCCAAGGTCAATGAAATGTATATGGGACCACTTCGTAGCTATACTGAACCCGATGCAAAAAGAATTTTTGAAATCGGTTCATTAATGACGGATTTCTGAGGTAACAATTATAAAAAAAAAAACAAGAAAATACAATCGAATAGAGAACCTCCTCTTTTTGAAGTCGGCTAAAAATGTTTAAAAATTTTACGGCATCATTTGTCAATAAAATAACTAAATGAAAATTTGAATCTATTTAAATCAACATAAACGCGCCATTTGCGTGTGATGTCACAACGTGGGGACCTAGGATCTCCTCATTGGTCCATCTATGCTACATGTGTGTGTGTCAATAATTTACGCTCTATGTCAAAAATTGACCAATAAGCAGCGAGGCGCGTGACGTCAGATAGTGGTTGCACGTACTCAAGCGTTTTGTGATTACGTTCCGTTTCTCCAAAAATAAGAAAAATAAACATTGAAATACAAATAAACTACGCAATTAATAATAACAATTATATCACTACTAAATGTTTACAGAAGTAATCTATCGTAAAAAGTACTTTCCAGATTTTTCAACAACACATGCATATTCCCTATTGTACACGTGACTACTGAGTGGCGTGTCCGGAAGTGCGGTCAACCATCAGGGAAGCGAGTCTGAGCAGTCGCTCGACCGCCGTCCTCGGACAGATCTACTCCATCTTTGATCACATCGACGCTTAACATCAGGCGAAGTAGTGTACAAACATAGATACCCGCGACAGTTAAAAAAATTGTAACAGGAACAAATTACAAACTTATTTGTACTTAGTAAGGATATATAATATATTGTTACAGGGGACCGGACTACTTTGCAAGAAAGTGTTTAAAATAAACCAAAATGTATTTATATAGCCATGAAAAGTAATATTTTAATTAAATAAAGTCCTTAAAGTATCTAAAACTACGTTCAAATGTTACGTTTCAAAAGGTCACCTTAGACGTGTGACGTCATATGAAGGCAAACGAAACGACAAGCTCTACGAAAGCAAACTTGCAAAGTGATTTATATGTTTTTGTGAAGTTTAAGGACTTCAGGGTCGTCACGGCGTCACGGCATGAACAACGTCGTTTTAATTTAAATAAAAAGCAAAATATAAAATAAACACAAGCTTCGCACGCGGCGCTTACTTTGACATGACGTCATGCACTGTGTTGGTGTTTCGGAACAGATAAAAAAGGTCGGAATTAGATTTTATTGATTTAACGATATAGATTATTATTATTTTACATAAATATTGATTGAATGATCCTTCGGACTCGACAGAAATTCGTTCTAACTACATTTTAGATTTTTAAATGACTTCAAAAAAAGAGAAGGTTCTCTGTTCGATTGTATTTTTTTATATTCTTTACCTCAGAACTCCGTCATTCATGAACTGATTTGGAAAATTCTTTGTGCTTTGTGTTCAGTATATGTAGCTACGAAGTGGTCCCATATACATTTCATCGATATTTGAACTTGGACTTCGAAGATACATTGAAGTCGGTTTTTGTTTTCTCTAAAAATTATATTATTTTCGATTACCGTTACAGAAACTATTGTCTTTTTTCTCCTTTTTAAATACACCCAACGATCACGTACGTAGATCCTGACCCCTAACTAGGATTCCCTGTATCTAGGGAACCAGGAACTATGAGGACCATGGTCCCACAACACCCAGACACGAAACAAATGCTTGCGCTTTTATTTTTGTGCACAAACATTTTTCCCGTCGCGGGAATCGAACCAGCAATCTGTTATTATGATGGCATGCAGTTTAAATTAAAAATGTTGACGATGATAATGATGATGCTGATGCTGGTGTGCGCAGGCGCTGTGCAGCGTGGTGTCGCGCGCTGACGAGGAGGAGCTCCGCGCCGCCATCGAGCTGTCCGTCATGAGGGGTGAGTGCCGAGGGGACCGAGGGGACCGAGGGGACCGAGCTGTCCCCACCCCCGGAGCACGGACCGTAGACAAAACAATTTATCCCCTGTTCTGTCCACTTTCATCAAACAAAACGGGGGTATAAACATAAACATTTGGTCTTCAGTCCGCGCTGAAAGTGAAAGTGTTATACAGAATAATCTATCTATCTATCATCAGCCCGTCACGTTCCCACTGCTGGGACTCGGGCCTCTCTCATAGAGAGAGTGTGGGCCATAATGATGACGCAAAAATAAGACATAATGTTTACAAATAATATAGACGTTGTTCCAGCGTACTCGTCGTTCCGCGGGCGCGCCGCCAGCCCGGCCGCGCCCGCGCCGCAGCCGCACCGCCGCGCCGCCGCGCCCGCCACGCTGCCGCAGCCCTACCGCAGCGACCTGCTGCCGGTGCCCAGCACCTCGGGTGAGACGCGAGTGTACTACTACCTGCTAACAATATATCATTAAACCTCCCCCCCTCCCGGCTCCAAACTAAGATTCCCTGAATCTAGGGAGCCAGGAACTACGAGGACCATGGTCTCACAACACCCTGGCACGAAACAAATGCTTGCGCTTTTTTTGCTAAGCGTATAAACATTTGTCCCGTCATGGGAATCGACGCCGCAACCTTAGTGGTGTATAAAATTTGAGCGAAGCTGCCCAACCACTAAACCACAGAGGCTGCCAACATAACATAAGGCGTGTCCCCCACAGGCGCGTCGCCGCGCGCTCGCCTGCGCCGCGCCGAGCGAACCGAGCGGGGCGAGCGAGCCGAGCGAGCCGAGCGAGCCGAGCTAGCGCTGCACAGACCGAGTGAGTATAGTTAATAATAATAATAAACGTTTATTAGTATAAATTACTAAACAAATGTTGATAAACACTTAAAACCTACATACAATTTTAAATTAAAATACCAAAAAGCTTTCAGATCATATCCAATCACTTAGTTATCTAATTGATCCCTGACGCGTTTTACGCATACTTTTAATTATACTCCGTCCAATCATTTATTTAACGTATGACATATGCACGCCGATGAAGTTTCGTAATTCTTGAAGTGATGAACCAAAGTGAACAAAATGCAAGGTCAGTGTTACGTCATCTTGCTGTAAGGCTTCCCATTGTTGAGAAAGTGTCGCTTGAAGGTCAGATGTGGTGGCTGGCGCAGGATGTGTATCCCGGAGTTTCGACTCGAGCTGGTCCCACGCTGGCCGACGGGGTCCACGTGTCCGGGGACGCGCCGCCTCCGCCACTCCATTGTACGAGTGCCGACACGTTGCAAGTACTGACGTACAGAAGTGGCGGCGCGTGACATTATCTTGCGTCAGGTTGAACACTTCTCCAACAACACCAGCGTAAGGACAAGATGATCCACGAGTCAATCAATTCAATTCATTATTGCAATCCATAATGTCATTACATGGTTGGGAAATATAAATACAGTTCATGTCGGGACTGTCGGGACTGTCGGGCTGCAAGCAGGAGGGAGGAACACTATTTGTGCGCTGTATTAAAACATGTAAAATTAATTAAAAAAATATTAAAACAATTAAAAAGTATCATAAAAGTAGTATTATTGAGTCAATTAACAGTCAAAAACTAATGTCAATACCATAACATAGTACGGTTAATTATTGTAAGTCATTTTTTTATATATATATAATAGTCATTAATGTTAAATTCAATTAAATATTATTGTCCAGTATTCCTGATTTGTATAATAGGTTTTGTTAATTAGTATTTTATTTTTTTGTTTTATGTATTGTATTGTATCTGTTCGACTTATCAATTTGCTGTCAGACCTCCAGCTCGCCTTGATAAAACCCGGCTCAGATTTGCTGTCAGACCTCCAGCTGGCCTTGGTAAAAACCGGCTCAGATTTGCTGTCAGACCTCCAGCTCGCCTTGATAAAAACCAGCTCAGATTTGCTGTCAGACCTCCAGCTCGCCTTGATAAAAACAGCTCAGATTTGCTGTCAGACCTCCAGCTGGCCTTGATAAAATCCGGCTCAGATTTGCTGTCAGACCTCCAGGTCGCCTTGATAAAAACCAGGTCAGATTTGCTGTCAGACCTCCAGCTCGCCTTGATAATAACCAGGTCAGATTTGCTGTCAGACCTCCAGCTCGCCTTGATAATAACCAGGTCAGATTTGCTGTCAGACCTCCAGCTCGCCTTGATAATAACCAGGTCAGATTTGCTGTCAGACCTCCAGCTCGCCTTGATAATAACCAGGTCAGATTTGCTGTCAGACCTCCAGCTCGCCTTGATAATAACCAGGTCAGATTTACTGTCAGACCTCCAGCTCGCCTTGATAAAAACCAGCTCAGACTTGCGTCCATTGAAGTGACAGTCGACTTAATATCATTTAGATCTTACTTCGAACATTTACAAAACGTAGTTTTTCGATTGGAGCACACTTGCAGGACGCCTTATATTGTAAGGTTAACACATTTGCCATTTTCTTTAAGCGAAGGCCTAAAACATGTTGATATTGTTAACAAAAATAAAATTGAAGAGTAGTTTTTGTTCCAGATATTTGTAAATGCGAGCCCCGAGTCGACTTTTTTGCTCGCGAGTGTACTAACTATTAATCGATGTTTTTTTTTATTTGTTCTTTATGTATTGTATTGTATTGTATTGTATTCCAGTGTCGCGAGTGTCTCCGTCTCCGTCCCCCGAGTCGCGGCGCCTGGACCGCGCGCCGCCCCCGCCGCCGCTGCACTACAGGTAAGAAAGAAAGGAAATACATTTATTCCGGACATCACACAACACTACACTGAACATACTACATATTGTATTGTATTGTATCAGTGTCTCGACTGATGAAACCCAACAATAAACCACTCTATACTAAAGTAACGGCCGTCAACAGTACTATAGTAATGTGTAGTAGCGGCGGCGCGCTACGGGCGCGTGTGACGTCACTCAACTACTTTAGGTTTATGAAATCAATACTGCTTAACGTACACAATCAATATTCTATAGATAATATGCATTTTTTTTAATGCATCAATCGATTCTTATTGAATACTATTACTGAAAAAAAATTTTACGGCATCATCTGTCAATAAAATTACTAAATGAAAAGTTTAATCTATTTAAATCAACATAAACGCGCCATTTGCACGTGACGTCACAACGTGGGGACCTAAGAACTCCTCATTGGTCCATCTATGTTAAATGTGTGTGTATGTCAATAATTGACCAATAAGCAGCGAGGCGCGTGACGTCAGATAGTGGTTGTACGTACTGAAGCGTTTTGCGATTACGTTCCGTTTCTCCAAAAATAAGAAAAAGAAACATTGAAATACAAATAAACTACGCAATTAATAATAAATATATGTGCCGAATGGGCTCCGCTCAGCACAAAATGCCGAGAGTTGTACACAACTCGGCGCTGATTTTCAGCTGATACCCGTTTTGCTACAGGAACAGTGGACAATGGACTGTACTTATCCACCATAACAAATAAATTCTTCCTTTTGATATACAGTACAGTCATTTGGTTCGAACATTAGTGGTTGCCTGTGTGGCGTCCTCCACACGAACATGAAACAAAAAAGAAATAATTAGTAAATTAAATTAAATTTCAAGTTTGCCACCTCGTATTGTTGCCGCTCGCGCCGCCATATTGGAAAAATGGCGCCTAAAAGCAGTATTTTGACACGCGCGTTTGAGTACACTTTGCGGCGCTCGTACGCCAAAACTATTGACTTTATGAAAAAAAAGGTCGATACATAAATTGTAGGTAATTAATTGTCTCTAGTTTCATTTTGTATATAACTTTTTATCGTAAAATAAGTCGAAAAGGAGATATTGTCAAAAAACTCCTTTTAGGCGCCATTTTTCCAATATGGCGGCGCGAGCGGCAACAATACGAGGTGGCAAAGTTGAAATTCGGAAAGAGCACATCAAAATCTATAAAATGACCAATTTTCAAAACTCCCGGAAAAAGGTAAAACTACCAAATGACTGGACTAATATATTTAGTAATTGATTGTAATGTGTTTCAGTTCTCGCCTGGAGTCTGGTTCGTACGGCGGCGGCTCGGCCTCCACCAGCCGCGGGCACAGCCCCAACAACTACGCGTAGTGCGCCGGGGGCGCCTCGGGGCGCGCGGGGGCGCCGGGGCGCGAGGTGGGCGCGCACTGTACACACTCGGTGGATATTACAGATAGGACATGAAGTGCATATCGTTTTTGTATAATCGGATTTTGCGAGCAGTCTCGCCTGATGGAAAGTGACGACGCGGTCGACGGTTGGATAATGTTTGCCTGCAGGTAAACATTTTATCAAACAAAACCGACTTCAGTTCTGATGTATTTTTAAAGTCCATTGTCAAATATCGACGAAATGTATATGGGACCACTTCGTAGCTATACTGAACACAACGCAAAGAGAATTTTACAAATTGATTTATAAGTAACGGAGTTCTGAGACAACAAACCTAAAGAAAATACAATGGAGTTGAGAACCTCCTCCTTTTTGAAGTCGGTTAAAAGATACCGGCCTGTAATACAGGTCTTTTAGACCTACATCAGGCACCAGTCTCCCACAAAACAGGTTTTCAAAGTTCTGTAAGTCCTAACCATAAGTATACCGTAAACTTTTGTAGAAGAAATAAATAAAAACGTTTTATTATGACTTGAAGACACCCAAATTGGTTGTCCCTCTCAACTTCGACAATTCTTTATTTCGACACTTCGTAAAAATATAGTTCGACAAGTCAATGTTCCGACTGAACATAATTCGACAAGCATTAGTTCGACAGAAAATACTTCGACAACACAAATAATTTTCAATTTACTTTTTGTCGCTTCCCCGGCCGCTGCCGCGGCACGCTCGCTCCGCTCGCTCTGCTCGCGCGATGTGTGGTCGCTGCTCTAACATAACCTAACTTAGTATTTGAGGCCGTTTAGATAGAAAGATAGATGAACGCTTTATTGCAAACATTAAATTACAGACATTACATAAAAACAAAGAAAGTGATACAATGAGCGGCCTTATCGCTAAAAGCGATCTCCTCCAGGCAACATTGATTGCCGATGGAGATTTGCCGTTTGTGTTGTCGAAGTATTTTCTGTCGAACTAATACTTGTCGAATTATGTTCAGTCGGAACAATCGACTTGTCGAACTATATTTTTACGAAGTAAATGTCGAAATAAAGAATTGTCGAAGTTGAGAGAATACCGACACAGATTATAAGAATCGGTAAGCAAAGTAGGTAAGGTGTTCGATTCCCAGCTGGCAGCATTATGAAAATTAACTTAGATAGGAAAACTTTAGTTTCACCACAACAATTACTATGGGCAGGCGTGTTGCTCACCACCAGGCGAACGAACTGCTCGTCACGACTTAAATAAGCTTCTAGAAATGACAGTTTTTTTTAAATTTTGATTTTCTGGTAGCCCTTCATGTCCCATCTATAATGTCCACCCGGTTTACTATTACTTGGACTGCCATTTGTCTCAAAATTGGTATTCTGTCATATATGTAGAGTTGAATGATGTGAAAACTAATTAAGTAATAATAACTGGATAGCAAGCTGTCGGCCCGAACTAAACTAAATACTGAGCACACTGGGAGAACTGGTCAATATTAAGATATTAAATAATAAGGAAGGACAAAAATGATATTGCTCTGCAGGGATCGAACCTGCGTCTTCTATCAATGTGAATATTGACGACAGATGACGTAAATCCTCTCCGTAAGACGATATAAGAAGGATAAAAGAAATTTGGTAGCTCGAGCAGTAGGCTCGGTGGCCCAGTGGCTAAGGCGTCGAGACGGTATTCCGAAGACGCAGGTGCGATCCCTGCCCGAGCAATATCATGTTTCTCCTTCCTAATTATTTAGAATCTTAGTATTTTCGCCTAGCATATGCTGATGCATTAATTATAAGAATGTTTTTCATCGAGTCGGCGTCCGATGTCCTACTTTAACGAATTTTAGACTGAAAATATTATGTTAATGATTTATTGTTGTTACGAATAGACTTCTAAATAAATATAAATTAAAGAAAGACGAAGAACATATAAACTTAATAGATATATGTGAATATAAACTGTAGAATATTTATAATAAGATATATAAATAAGTTTAGGGGCGTCTTCACCAACCTGTCTGTAACTGTTCGTTAGTTAAATGTATCTTCTAAACTGTTACGGTTATTTGCTTGTGACCACCTGTCGATAGTGTCTTTGGCCGACAAATTAACAAATAAAATTAGTTTATTACCGGATTTAAAAAAAGAAATAATATAATAAAAATTGTTTATCTCAGACCATATTTAGTAAATAAAAATGAAAAAAAATATATAATAAACATAATTATTATTACACCTTGATAGCAAGTAGGTAAACCTCATCTAAAGGTTTAATTTTACCTTTTTTTTAAGTTAAAGAAAATAATTAAAAAAATATTAAAGGTAAAAGTTGAAGATTAATTAAAAAATTGTGAATACTATGTACTGTCCATTGTAAGAAAAAGTAAATGATTTTATTGGTTTTATTTATTCTTAATACATTTTATGAAATATAAAAATTATGAAGCTGCGCCCTGCGGTTTCACCCGCGGTTTCCCGGGATAAAAACTAGCCTATGTGTTATTCTGATGTGCAAGCTATATTATTGTAAAGTTTCATCAAAATCCATTTAGTAGTTTTTACGTAAAAGAGTAACAAACATACATCGTCTATACGTCTCGAATAAAACGACTCGTAATAAATGCGTCATTAGAAGAAAATGGTGAAAATAATAAGTTGATTTCACATTACTTCTTTAAATGGCATTTGTGGAGTCACAGCACAGTTCCGACGATGTCATTAATAAAAAAAAGAATTCGGTGGGTAAATTGTTTTAAAGTCACCTTTACCGTTATCAATAGTTTACCGATAGGTTGGTGAAACAGCCCCTTAGCGTCTTATTATTTTAACTTTCTACAAAAACTGTTGACTATTTGTTCGTACATTTTTTATTGTAACCATTTCAGTCAGTTTCTCGATAATATTTTTGGAAAATAAAATATTATTTTGTTTTTGATCTCTGCACGGCTCAAATGGTTTCAACTTTGTAAATATATTTAATGTAAATATATCGACAGGCACAAAACGAGACCCAAAGGGGTCTAGTTTATAGCTGAGTCGCCCCCTGAAGTACGCTCGGTGGCCTAGTGGTCAAGGCGTCGGGACGGTATTCCGAAGACGCAGGTTCAACCCCTGACCAATCAATTTTATTTTCCATATTTATAATTAGGAATATTGATCTGTTTGTCCACTATCTCGACTGATGTGAAGCGATGTGGTTGGAACACAGATCTGTCGGAAAACGGCAGTTAAGTGACTGCTCAGACCCTTCTTCGTGATGGTTTACCGAACATTTCAAAACACGACAAGATAGCTTGACGACATAAATATTTCTGAACCATAAAGTCATCTAAACCTCTATAGAGTGGGATAGGTAGGTATAGGTTACTATTGTAGAAGCGCCTCCATTTAATAAGTAAGGTGTTCCGACCGAGCCGGGTGTTGTCCCGGGGACAGTCCGACAGAACCTACTTGGAACTTGTATAGGTGTCATCTGTCGCGCGAACTTCGCTTGCGCGATGCAGGATGTGTATAGAACTCTGCGACTTTGTATGGACGTGTATGCTACTTTATGTCAGCGCCATCTGTGAGCAGGTCGCTGATATATGTGACGTCAGAGTGTGCCACACCTCACGGTCAAAACCATGCGTCAAGCGGTTCAGTCGTGTTTCGGGGTGACGCTCCGAGAACCACCCTGGAGACGGGACTGGAGCAGTCGCTCAACAGATCTACGCGCTCCATCTTCGGACGAATCAGGCGAGATAGTGACGAAAACAGATTCATAAGCAATAAATAAATATCGCGTCAAATTTTGAACCTTATAGTGATCTCGCTTCACAGTGGCACCCCCCCGCGCCGCGCTCTCCCTCAGGCGGCGACTCAGTTCAACGCGAGCTATATTAAGTTGAAAGGGGGATGAAAAATATACGAATGTGTAGGAAATAATGCCCTGATTATCATATCAAAATGTTTCAGCTGCGCGTGGATCGGAAAAATTATGATTAATTAAAAACTTATGTAAAATATAAAATCCACTTTAATTTATTAGTTACCGGAAATTTCTGCAATATTTGGTGAAAAATAAATCAGCTTGTAGATTTCATAATTATCTTTTACACGGATTTAGAAATGCAGGCAAAATAATGCACCGTTTATTTACAATTACTTTTTCATAATTTTTGACCAAACGATCAGCTGATCGTGTAATGGCGCCGAGCCCCGTCACGTGACGCGCGCGACCAAACTCTTCAAATCACCGCAACAAAATAAATCAGCGAAAAATTTTCGTTTTTCACTTAATTATAATTTTTCTGATCCATGTGCAGCTTAAACATTTTGATATGATAATCAGGGGGTTTTTCCATACACATTGGTATATTTTTCATCCAACTTGATATAACATATATTTTGCTGGACTATATAATATAATATAGTATATAATATAGCGACTATGACCTAACGATGTACGTTTTGTTGCACGCTGCTCAGGACGACGTGTTGTGTATATATAGTTATGTATTATATAGTTGAACTTACAGTTGTGTTGTTCTCGTGGGATGGTGTACTTACACTGCGGTGCACATGTTGACTCGTTCATTTGTAAATAATGTTTTCAATGAAGTATGGAAGGGACGCGCACTTGGCTTCTCTTTTTATGTTAAGAAATCCGGTTCTAGTTCTGGAAAAGTGCGTTCTAGTTCTGTAAAGCAATATAAAATATCGAACTGCCATTTTTAAGTGAATTAATGTTTGTATTGTTTCAAGATGTGGCGGGACTTTTTGGTGAGAAATGAAAAGAGATGAGAGTTTGAATATGTTAATCCCATACGATGTTCAAAGTTCAAAAGTTCTTTATTCACTTTTGGTCGTCACAGACGCACTTATGAACGTCGAATTATCACAATGACTCTACCACCGTATCGGAAACAGAACCACTACTCAGAAGATACGGCAAGAAACTGAGGGGCATATTTTTAGAACTTTTGTTACAATATTTTATGTTTGTTTTTGACAATATTATGTTTCTTATGTGCCGTGTGCCACGTTATAGTTAATAACGTATCCGTTAACGTACGAATGTAGGCAAATGAAACAAAATACTCAGAATAGTGTAACATTGCTTTTCATGTTCTCCCAAGAAGTCCATTGGACGCTTGAAGTAATTCCACCTCTACTGAAGCTATGGGGGAATTAATTGTGAAGCTAATTGGATATTCCGATAACTGAAGCCAAAAAAATATTTAGATTCACTCTCGTTTGCCATCTCTTTCATAACGGTAAAGTGTAAGCGGGATGGACGACATCAGACAAACTAACACCCGTATTCTTGAATAACACACGTCGAAACACTTGGCTGAGTATAAGGTACAAAAACCAGCCAAAACTCCTCGGTTCTGAAAGTGTTTTGACAAGTGTTGTTTATGTTGTTTTGGCTTCTAGATTTTACGCCTCCACATACGATGTTTTTTGGTAGAAACAATGATCAAGCCAGACTTAGTTGAACCCTTAATCGACACCTCCAGGTGGTGTGATCCAATATATATTTATTATTAGTTTTGTTCACAAATAATGCCGAAGCGAGTTTGTGATGCGCGCCTACTGCTCTCAACGTTGTCATGATACAACCAGCTTTCTGTCTCTTGCACTGCCAATCTAAGATTTTAGGAGTCAGAAACTGCGAGGACCATGGTCCTTCAATTCGCCTTCAATATGTGTACCGCGGTACTACAGATACATTGTGTATAATAATACCGTTTAGTATTTGTTATTTAAAAATATATAAACTAAGTAAAGGAAAATAAAGGAATATCATTTTAAACTATCTTGTTTTATTTCTGTTGTAATTCGAACCTAATTCTGAACCCGTATATAAAGTTATTTAACAACTCTTGGCTAGACACGATGGAAACAGGAGTTAATCTGATGGAAACAGGCGTGACGTTGCGGAAAGTCATCTCAAAAATGAAACGCAATGAAGAAATAACCGGCCAAGTGCGAATTGGACTCGCGCACGAACGGTTCCGTGTCATCTATACTAATATTATTAAGAGGACAGATTTTTTTGTTTGTTCGTTTGTAACGAATAGGCTCCGAAACTGCTGGACCGATTTTAACCATTTTTTTCACCAAACTAAATTATAATGAAGAAACATAAGGCTATAATTTATTTTCAAAATAAAAATAGAGGTACTTAAGAAAATTGCAATAAGTAACCCAAAGTTGAAAACATTTGCATATGAAATTGATTATTTGGCATATACTTGGTACCAGGCGATCATAAACATGTAGGATTATACAATCATCAAACAAAAACGCCCTCCATTTGACGACACTTAGTTCCAGGCGATCACAGGAGTATACACATGTTAAGGTACCAGGCAATCATAAACTTCTAGGAGTAATCGTAACAAATAGATTCTTAAGAAAATTGCAATAATGTACCCAAAGTAGCAAAGTTTTGCCTATGAAATTCATTATTTGGCCTATACTTGGTACCAGGCGATCATAAACTTGTAGAAATATAACATCATCAAACACATCATTTTTTGAGGAGGATCATTAAACACATGTTAAGGTACCAGGCGATCATAAACTTGTAGAAATATAACATCATCAAACACATCATTTTGTGAGGAGGATCATTAAACACATGTTAAGGTACCAGGCGATCATAAACTTGGAGAATACAATGATCAAACAAAAAACGCCGTTCATTTCGTTCATTTAATTTTCTCTTACATCAACAAAAAAGAAGATCCATAACGTCATTGAAAAAATACATTATCGTTATAATGTCAAATATATCAATCAGTAAGAACCGCACTTGCGCTGCAGGTTAGATTACATTATTAATAGCTAGTAATCTATAAAACGGCAAAAAATCACGTTTGTTGTATGGGAACTACATTTATTTAATTCTGTTTTTAACCGACTTCAAAAAAGGAGGAGGTTCTCTATTCGGTTGTATTTTTTTTATTTAGTATTCGTTGTTATAGCGGCAACAGAAATACATCATCTGTGAAAATTTCAACTGTAACTATCACGGTTCATGATATACAGCCTGGTGACAGACGGACAGACAGACGGACGTACAGCGGAGTCTTAGTTATAGGGTCCCGTTATACCCTTTGGGTACGGAACCCTAAAAAATAGCGGAGGGTATTTTGTATAAGTATATACATACGTTTAATTTATTTTCCATTTACTATCTGCCCCCATACAGATTATATTATTCAACAACAACCTACATAATATTGATAGCAATGACACTTGAGATTGTCATTGCGTTTAAGATTAGATACAAATTATCTAAATGATGAGCACCCATTAACATCCATCAAGTAGAAGTACTGAGCTGACAGACAGTTCTATGCAACTAACGAAGAATGTACAATTCCCACTAATTGCATCATGGAACTAGGCAACAGGGATGTTTGTATCCAACGGGTTTATGAAGAAACCTAAGGAATATCAATAACTCACACTCCACTCACAACTCACACTCACTCTCCACAGTACACCGAGGTTAACTGGAAGATAATGCTCACTAGCATTAAGTTCGCCTATGTACCTACAAATTTGTTTGTGCAATAAAGAATTTTCTATCTATCTATCTAACTCAGCTGAGCGCCGCACTGCGCCGCGGAACTAATGAATAAGTGAATGATAATTTTTAAACTTTCTCGGTTCGAACACAGTTTATGATAATAAAACGAGACTTGATCGCGCTACAAACAATTGTTTTATATACCTCGACGTTTCGTGTCCGGCAGATGGCCTGGGTAGCAATTATTTCGATGTGAAATATGGACACGAGACGTTTCGTCCAAGTTGCATTGGCCGTGGTCACGAGAAGACATTCAGGATGGCCACCAGCCATCCTGATCTCAGAATGGCTGGTCAACTTTAATTTTTAAATTCCTCAGAATATATCTATCATAGGTACCAATTATTTAAGAAATGTAGCAATTCTTGAATATGCACTCAGTGCCAGGCGCCACAGGCGACAGCCATTCTGACGGTAACGTTCCCCAGACGGTAAGCGCCATGCCTGCCCATAACTTGCAGCCACCCAGAACATTGTTTTTCAAAATCCTCCGCGGCTTGCACTGCGCTCGTCACCTTCAGACAGTAGCTTTTAGGTCTCATAATACCCAGTAATTTACTGGCTACAGGAACACAGTAATGCAACAAAATGATACTCAGCTCTCGTCGAACCTTAGAAAATGGAAGCAGGAGGGTAAATTAAAATACGTGATAAAATGATAATATTTATTTGATTAGTCGTTACAACTATTATAGTAATAGCTCAGTAGTAGCACTACTGCACTACCAGGTTTAATCACTACTCTAGCACCGGCCGACCCTCTCCCCTCTTCCTATACATACATACATTTATACACATTTACAGTACCATGGCATATCTTGGTAAGTCATGGTAGGTCTACCGAGAAAGAAACCGAGATAAGTAGTTCGGTAACAGTCTAATTAAAAAAAAAATAACATTTTTTTTCAAGTTTTTTTCGTTACTTCTATTTATTGAAACATGAAATCCGCCATTTTGTGGTGGCGGCCATCTTGAGTTTGGTTTTTGATGCACTGTACTACTAGTCAAGCTGTTTCATTTGATACCAAATTGAGAGGGTAGAAAAAAATGTAATCCGCCATTTTGTGGTGGCGGCAATTTTGAATTTACAAAAATACTGAATATACAATTGTATTGTCATCAGGGCCCCAATTCACTATGGCAACTTGGCGACATCTCTATGACGCATTCATATATTCATATACATATATGACGCGTTATAGAGAATACACATTTCGCAGATGTCGTTTATTAATGAAGGAATCGACGTTTCCTCGAAGCAAGGAATCGCCAAGTTGTCATAGTGAATTAGAGCCCAGAACTATAACCAAGTTTGAGATCAATCGGTCAACAGGAAGGGGGTAACATTTTTATTACTGAATTTGACCCAAAAATGACAAGCTTAATAAAATCGATTAAAAACTACTGCATTGCCTTTTTATACGAGTGACGAGCCGAACAGGTCGTTCGCCTGGTGGCGAGCGCCACACCTGCACATAACAGTTGCAGCGCCAAATAGAACTTTGTTTAGCATAGCTCGTGGCGCTCGTCACCCTGAGACAATAGCTCTTGTCTAATGCCCAGTAATGTCGCTGGCTACATTGCCCTTCAAACTGGAATAGCAATGCTTGCGCACTACTACTGCTATTATTTACTCGTAGCGTTATTGGTGTAAGAATTCTTTGAAGGCTGTTTCTTTTTACCCGACTACAGTGAAGCAAAACGGAGTTATGATTTTAGATATCACTTGCATTACTCTTTTGTTGTTGTTTTTTTTTATATATACACCCAACGATCACATACATAGATCCTGGCCCCTAATAAGGATTCCTTGTATCTAGGGAACCAGGAACTATCAGGACCATGGTCCCACAACACCCAGACACGAAACAATTTTTTGATAACATCTGTAACTAATTTTAATGTCTAAAATAAAGATTAAATAAATAATAAAATAAATTATTACTTGTTCATATCAAAGTGACAAATACCTCGGCTTCCTCCCGGCAGACACTCAGCCGCGAACATATTCGAGAAGCTTCAACGATCGAACTATAGTTTACTAGTTCCAACACCGCCCGACAGATGGCGCTATAATAAACAGAGATTCTGCAATTCTTAACAATTGATATTATTTCTTAAAACATAATAAAATGCAACGATTCAATGTAAAATATATCACATATAATATACATTTTTATATATCTCTAGGGGAGGGGGCTGTTTCAACATGCAAGCTAAGTCATACTATGGTACATGTTCGTCTTATAGATTTATAGTTTGTTCAGACGTCGTGTGACGTAAACTGACTAAAGTAATGGAATCAGGCGTGACGTTGCGGAAATTCCTCTCAAAACTGAAACGCAATGGAAATATGTGGTGTAATAGGTTGTTGTTACAATAATATATGTATGGAATAGATAATAATAAATTTTTTATTTCAACTTATTAGGAAGAAATTTATAATTGTCACAAAAAAAGAAACTATTAATAAGAATACATATAATCAATTACAACCAATTAAAAAACCAATAATTTTACATAATTTGAAAATTTGACGTTCGAGGCACACCCGTATTCAAGAACAATACTTGTCTATGTAAGACAGCAACCAATCAGCTCCTCATTAGAACACATGTCATGTTGTGTTTTGATTGGTGGCTGCGACTTACTGTTAGCTAAGCCCATTACGTTCCCACTGCTGGGACTCCTACCTTCCCCCGTAGAGAGAGTATGGACCATAATCCACTGGCCCGGTGCGGGTTGGTCACGTCTTTGAATTTTTGTAATAAATTCTTGGACATGCCGGTTTCATCACGATGATTTCCTTCACCGTTTTTAGAGCGAGTGTTAAATCCGTACATAAATTAAGAAAGTCAGTGGTGCGAGGGGTGGGGTTCGAACTTGGGTGCGTCGGATTGAATGTCCACGTGTTTCTACTGAGCCACACTCGCTCTCTTACGACAAGTTCATGAATACGGGTCTCTGTTAAATTTCCTTTGAGTTTTCAAAATTGAAAGCTTTATTAATTTAGTCACCACGATGTCTGAACAATTTTTGATAACATTTTGCTTGTAAAAGCATTTACACGCGGAACTTAAATTAAATGCAGTTTTTGTTCGCAACTGAACGTCTGGTAGCCGGCGGCGGCGAGTTTAAATATATTTAAAATATATTTTATGATTATGTAGGTACTTATAATTAATTTTTTTAATTATATTTTTATTTGAGACAAAAATATATTTTCTTTTCGATACAGATTTTGATAAGTAGATCCATTTTTTTTTCTATTCTAATATAATTCTAACTTCGTTTTTTTTAATTCTCTACTCTTGTGATCTTGAGATTCATTTGTTTCGTAACGATTATTATTTTCTATTATTTTAATAACACATTAAGTAATAATTATTATGGCATTTACTTGTTATTATGTAGTTTTGATATTAATAATACTCCGAGGATTTTTTATTAGATACGAGACAATTTTAACCGACTTTAAAAAAGGGAGATTTTATTTCATATAGATAACGGTTGCGATTATTTCAGGTATACATATAGCAAGAGTTGAAGTCAGAACCAGGAACTACGAGGACCATGGTCCCACAACACAGACACGAAACAAATACTTGCTTTTTTTTCCTGTGCACAAACATTTGTCCCGTCACGGGAATCGAAGCCACCACCGAGGTGGTGTATTAATTTGAGCCAACCTACTCAAACACTACACCACAGAGGCTGTTCATTCAAACGTACTGTAACTAAATGACGAGACGAGCTGGTCGTTCGCCTGATGGTAAGCAATACGCCAGCCCATAACAATAACAGCACCACCCAGAAACTTGTTTTGCAATATCCTGCGCGGCGCTGCACTGCGCTCGTCACTCTGAGACAATTAGCTGTTGAGTCTCATAACGCCCAGTAATTTCGCTGGCTGCAATACCCTTCAATCCGGAACACAGTAATGCTTGCGCACTACTGCTTGGCGGCTGACTAACTGGCAAAGCGGTGGTGTCGACTGAAGGTTCCGTTCAGCAGCGAACGAATGTTCCCATCAGTATAACAATTGTCGTCGAGTGCAGTCTGTATGTCGTTATGTGTTCAGAGGTCTGTCTCGGAGGCGCGCGTGTGCAGCCAGTGCCTCCGCCCGCGGCGCCGCCCGCCGCTCTCCTGGAACAATACAATACAATATATACAATCTATGGTTTTTTTACATCTATAGTTTGTAAAATTAGCGAAATTTAACGATATTTGACTTTACTTTCGTGAAATTTATATAAATAAATAATAAAAAAATGTAACTTCATGTCGAGACGAGCCGGTCGTTCGCCTGGTGATAAGGGGGTCGTCCGTTATGGTATATTATCTTTAAACACAGATGTGGAGCACTATCTATTTTCCTATATTATGTATTTAGGCATTTTATTTAGTTAGTTATATTAAGTATCTATGTAACGCCTTGCGGTGCGCGCCTCCTCCCTCGTGCGTCACAGTTTACGAAATAGTAGTGTCATCCTCATAAATTTCGTAATGTTCAGTTCGCGAATGTTTTTATTGTAGGTAGGTACCACAGCGAGCGGTCTACAGCTGGTCGAGTCAGTTGTCGCATTTCTTTCCTGCGCCTGGACTTCAATATGAGTATAGGAAAGAAATGGGGAGACATGCTTACCTTTCATTTCAAAGTCATGATATTTTAAGTTACAATTTTCAACGTATCTTAATAAAAAAAAAGTATTGTAATTAATTTAATAATTAATAATAAATAAAAATAATAATTATTTATAATTAATTAATTCGTAACGCATCTTAATTGATTTGTATTACAATATAATACACAATACTTTATTGTACGCCTAACAAAAATAACCAGTAGGTACATGAAAACAACTTAAAAACTACAGTACAATGGGCGGACTTATCGCTAAAAGCGATCTCTTCCAGTCAACCTTTGGATGGAGTTAAATAGTTGTATTATGTGTATATGACGTTTAAAAGTGCATTTTTATGTATATTAAATAAATATATTTTAACTTGAGTAGTTGACAAACCTTGTGTTGTTTGACATCGCTTCGTTCCTTCCCTCCGTGCTCGGGAGTGTCACCGTTGTACTCGGGATCTATGTATTCTTTGTTACAGTGTCCTATCTGTACTGTGTGCGCCGTGTGTGTGGTGTGTGTGGCGTGTGTGGTGTGTGTCGTGTGTGTCGTGTGTGTCGTGTGTTTGTGTTTGTCTGCTTGTGCGACGGCGCGCGTCTCTCGAGCGGATAGCACCTCCTGCAATGATACAATGATTTAGTTATTAGAGCAAGTTTGCAGATAAACAAACAGCAGCATTTAATTATTAGAACGAGTTTACAGCGGAACAGATAGCAAAAGAAGATGATCAGACAGTAGGTACCTGCATCATGACAGCGGCCTCCATTTCTGCCATACTGAACGTGCCGACTGATTTCGGGATCTCTTCCTCTTCGATATCTGTCAATTACAAAATCATTAATTAATAATTAGAGATTTTTATGTTACTCCGGCCTCGGTTGGAATACCGCCCACTTCATGTCGTCATGAGAGATACGACTAGGAGATTAACTATGGTGAGAACAGCGTGAGACTCACTGTGGTGAACACAGAACACAGTGAGACTCACCCCGCGTGAAGTCAGTGTGATGAGTACAGCGTGAGACTCACCGTGGTAGGAGAAGAGCGTGGGCGGGTGCGGCGGGCGCAGGCGCGCCGTGTCCGCCTTGAGCCGCGCGGCGTGGCTGCGCAGGCGCGCTTCGCACTCGCCCGACCACGCGTCCGTGCTCGCCCTGCAACAATCATATATTATTCAACATGGGTGTAAAATTAACACAAGATATCTGGCAGCGCCACTACTCTCCACTCCGCTCCGCGTGTACTTACTGGTGCTGGTGCTGCAGCCAGGGCCCCGGCGACAGCAGCGGCGAGCCGATGGCGGCGCCGCTCTGCTCCGCTTCCAACTTGGCGAGCAGCTGGCGAGCCACCAGCTGCGCCGCTTCCCGCTGTTACATTAAAAATAAATGTTACAATTCGTTTTTACGAGTACAAGATGCAGGTTTGTCTATCTCGCAAAGAAGCTAAGTTCGCTTTTTATTGGGACGACACGACAGCATCACGACAGAGATTCGACGTGCCGTTGTCGTTTATGTGTCGTGTCGGCCTATTGAGGAAGCAGCCTAAGATATAATATTGCCGTTGTACGGCCAGACACGCTACTTTTAGCAAGGCATAAAAATTGGAATGTGATGTAAATTTTTTTTAATAAATGTTTGCCACGGACTTGTCCCAATGTTCCGTGAGTTATCATCACTCCATAACGCTCCCACTGCTGGGACAGCATTCTCTCATATCAATTAATCAAAACAATTATATTTGCATAAAAACATGGTACATAATGGTCATAAAAACAAACAGGGAACAGCATGATTTTTCTATTAGGCGGGCATATATTAGAGAGAGTAAAGGCCATAAAAGGGCCATACTGCACCGCGCTCGCACCTCATGCTCCCTGGTGCTCTCTGCGAGCGCGAGCAGCACGTCGTACGTCTCGAGCGCGCGGTCGGCGGCGCGCAGCGACACGCACAGCGACACGCACCACGACTCCTGCACGGCGCACGCGCAGTACAACCTGCGAAACAAGGTGAATGGGACACCACGACCGGTGGGTATATTGTCACCCTCTGAAATTCAGCACGGACTGACTCAATTTGAAGACTCCCAAGTTGTACCAGGTAATAGTAAAACATACCTACAAGCAAAATAAGAAAATTAGGTAACTTGCTGCACCTACAAAGTTTGTCCCATTATCACAGCGAATGCTATTTGTGTCAGTAAATGCATAAACAGGTCATGTGTGAGTCTTCAAGCACGCTTCAGTGAAGCAAACGGGTAGTAGTAGCTCCCTGGGATTCAACTCAGACAAGGAATAATGGTTCGACAAGCAGGTCGTTCACCTGATGGTAAGCAACATGTCCTTAACTTACAGGAACGTACAGAACTTTATTTTGCAAAATCCCCATTATGTTGTCCAAGATTGTGTTTGTGTGTGTGGTTGTTTACCTGTGCGCGGTGTCAGCAGCTCGCGACAAGGCGCACTGCAGCACGGCGCTGTCGGCTTGGAGACGCGAACAACGCGCTCGGCACGCCGACAACGTCGCTGAAAGGGCTTCCCCTGAAGAGAAAACGAATATTATTATCAATCTATCTATACTATTATAAAACTGTAACAAAGCTTATTCTGTACATTAAAGATATTTTTCAAAAACCAACAATAACCGACAATTTAGAGAAGTTAAAAATGGTACATTTTTTGCATTTTTCCAGATTTCGGTGCCTACGATTTTAAAAGTCACTTTGGGGGTAACATCCATCTAACAGCTGTTGGTCTTCCATACATAAATCATCTTGTTGGGACATAGAGTCGATTGCACCTAAGATACTGTACCTTTTACAAAAATGTTGCTATGTGGTATTTAAACACTTTCAAAATTGACTTATTGTTGTAAGAATAACTACCGTTGACACACCAACATGTTGCGCTGCCCTGTACATATTTTATTATCACACAAAATGAAGTTTTAAATTTTCTTAACATAGTATCGATTTTACCCAAAAAGCTGCCGGCTTGAAGTGGGACTGGGCTGGACACATTTGCCGCATGCCGAACGAACTTTGGGCCAAAATAACAACAGAGTGGTCCCCTAACAACGGCCGACGGCCCCGCTGCAGGCCTCGACGGAGATGGCGGGATGACCTGGACTCCTTCATGAAAGACTGGACGACTACAGCGAAGAGCCGTGAAACATAGAAGAATGAAAGGGAGGCCTTTTCCCTGCAGTGGGACATTTTAGGCTCGAAATAATAATAATAATAGTATCGATTTTTCTTGTTTATAAATAAAAAGTTCACTGCAAGAACCTACACTATGAAAATAAAGTTAAAGTTAAATAAGTATGGTGATGGCTCCTACGCCGTTAATTGCGACTTACCGTCGTTATTAGCGGCCACTAGCGCTTCCCTCAAGTCCGCTTGAGCGCACACGTCTAGCGCTAGCCTCTCCGCAGCTTCTGTACACCACGTCTGAAATAACAACACTTGAATGGATTAACGAGCTTCCCACTGTCCCTGACTGCTATATGGTCTCCTGCATAAACTTGCGTTCAACAAGTCAACACCCTAAGACATAGACAACTTTCAAATCCTTAGTAATTTCACCCAGCGGTTTTACTCTCGTGGACCATTTCCAGTCATTATTAACCCGCATCACACCATTCCATAGCGCGGGAAGAGCTCTGCCCGATTGAGCTACGACCATCTATTGAGTTCAGTGTGACGTCTGTTCCCTGCGCTAGTTTTCTGTTGAACTTATATAGTAATCAAGAGCCAAAACTCAGCAATGTATGCACACTACTATTGTCATCGATAACGCTTCACCTCTTCGTTGTTGATATGGTTGGTAGAGTCGGTGTCTTCAGTTCGTCTCAGTTTGACTCGAGACGCGATCTTGGCTTGACGAGATTCACAGCGGCCTGCAACGGATAACAATTTATTAAATTAGTGCGTATGATCAAGCCTAGCGCACTCCGCACTGTAGGTACGAAGCTACAAGTACATAGCCTAGTAACAGCATAGTAAATAAGAAATAGATAAGCAAATGTAATAGTATAAGAAAAAACCTGTAAATAGTAATTGTGTTAAGAGTAGCCTAAGTAGAAGAGAAAATAAATGACTAGTAAATAAGAAAAATAAAGGCAACAAGAACTCTGAAGAATGTCAGAGGGATTTAGCTCGCGGGCCCGGCCATGGCGCCGGGACAGGAAAAAAAAAACGTACATAGCCGGACACCGACGGCGGGTCGCGCGTCGTTACACGTGCCGCGTCAGAAGAGATAAGAGCGGCGCGATAGAAAGAGAGCCGCTCTGTAGGTTAATATGACTGGTAGGTATGCAGCGCTACGCGAGCTGAATTGAATTCTATTGCGTCATAGCAAGAGTCGCTATTTGTTTAAATTTCTTTGCGGAGTGATGCTTCTGTCCCTTAGTATTCTGTGGTATGATTGCACCTGTGGTGCAGTGGTAGGCTCATATCTCATTCAACTCGGAAGTTGCGAGTTCGATTCCCGCTACGGGACAAATGTACTTGTGTAAACAAAAACGCGTTCCAACAATTGTTTTAAGTTATTTAAAAAATTACACCAAAACGTTCCTTAAGAAATTCACAATGATAGTGAAAACTACATTAAACATAGTCGATATTAAAAAAAATACTTCTGTTAAGGCCACGTATTACCGAATTACCGATACCTACCGTCACGGCAACCATCCCCCCCCCCATCCCCCCCCCCTCCGCTCCCTTTGCCTGTCTCGTCAGTCTGTGTCAAGCAATGTGCGGCGCGCGGTCATTGCTCCTTAAACAACTGTGTAAAACCTAGAAAACCTAAAGCTAGCGGTGTGCCCAAGTGCCTAGTGCCTCTCTAGTGTAGTGCCTTTGTGTTTCCTTCGTGTGAAAAGAGAATTCACCAAAACTCAAGTGCCGCGTGGATAACCTCAAAACCGGCGGGTGCGCACCATTGGAATTTGTGCTTGCCCACTGCTGGGCCTCTACCCCAGACGGACCAGACTTCTAGGATCCACGTGAGTACAAGCATATTCATTTCTCCCTCCTTCCCACTCTTATATCTCTGGTTTGAGGAACACCAAATAACTCCTCTGGCAGCAGTGCTAAATTCCCCGCGCTGACAACTTCGACTTTAACTAACCCTGACGCAAAGGGCTTAAGTCATAACTCACCGGGCGAGGCGGCGAACACGCGCGGCGCGTCGGTAGACCCGCGCTCTCTCTCGCAACTACCCGCGCTGTCTCCCGCGCCGCGCGCGTACTGACAACACCTGCAATTTCAACAGTAAACCAATCACACTAGCTTAAAAGAAAGTTCATTAATGACCATGCGCTGGTGGAGAACAAGCTAACAAGTCTCGAACACAGACGGAAAGTTGAGTGTCTGTCGCTTTTTTATCGTGCCAGGAATTGCACGACCTGATTCCTTCTTCTCCCTTCCACCTAAGGACTTCCAGGCGGGAGAGTCCTTTCACCTGTAAGTCGTTAATATTTCACCTATTCGTACTAAGCGTTTCGCAGATTCCTTCATCATGCGAACTACTAAGGAGTGGAACGCTCTGCCACCGTCTTTGTTCCCAAACGGCTACAGCTTGTGTCTCTTCATGTATACAGTGAAGGCATCTCATGGGCAAAAGTGCTCCATCTTAGGCCGCATCTTCGCTTTCCATCAGGCGAGATGTCGTCAAACGTATGCCCATTTACCAATAAAAAAAATAAGTAGTAAAGTAAGGTTTTACCTAAGTTAGAAAGGATAAAATTTACCTTAACTAGGACAAAGTTTACCTAATTTAGGCTAAAATTTACCTAAATTAGGACAACGTTTAAGTTAGGATGATATTTACCTAGCGGTACTGAGGCAGATCTCCGAATCCCTTTCGGAAAGGTTGAGGCTTGTATCGCAGTTATCATTCGCTTCAGTCGGCAGTATCAGCGAGCCCATGCAAGGCTGGTCTAATCTGAAAATGAATAAAATTAAAAATTAACCAGTAAGAGATTCAGGGAGAATAAACAAACATTTACTCGAGCGTGTGGCGACCTCACCCGCCACATATATCAGCAACACGCTCACAGATGGCGCTGACATAAAGTAGCATACACGTCCATACAAAGTCGCAGAGTTCTATACACATCCTGCATCGCGCAAGCGAAGTTCGCGCGACAGATGACACCTATACAAGTTCCAAGTAGGTTCTGTCGGACTGTCCCCGGGACAACACCTGGCTCGGTCGGAAGATCTTCCTTATTAAATGAAGGCGCTTCTGCATTGGAAACCTATACCTACCTATCTAGCTATCTACTACCCCCAGTCCTCCTTAGAGCGGGATTTGAACCCGCGGCTTAGAAATACCGTTCCGGCGCCTTAACTAACCCAGCAGAGTGCTCAATCTACTAAAATTCTTAGTGTTACGGGGACTATAAGGTGTGTTATCATTTTCTTACCTGATCTCCGGAGAAAGAGAAGAAAAGACAAGGTGGAGATCGGAGACGCTAGTGTCGGTGTCAGACGGGCTGAGAATGGAAGACGACTCGTTCTGTTCTGTTCTCACCTGATCTCCACACCGGCACTGGTGTCCGTGTCATCAGGGATCTCCGCCTTCTCCTGAGGAGTGGGCAGCTCAGACGGGCTGAGTATGGAAGACGACTCGTTCTGTTCTGTTCTGGAGCGGTCTGCGTCGTTGTCCAGTTCCCCGGCCGGCTGGGTTGTTGATTCGCATTCGTCTGAAAAAAAATAAAAAATACACGACTAACAAAACGTAACTTACTAGGCATATGAGACTTAATATCTGATGTCTCGGGATGATGAGCGCAATACAGTATTAAAAATTGTGGGTGGCACTTCAATTAATATGGGCAGGCGTGGCGCTTACCATCAGACGAATGAATTGCTCATCTCATTACTCAGTTACCAAAAAAACAGATTAAGTACTTAAGATTTCGCTGAGGACTTCGAAACTCAATGCGTTTCTTTGGTTCTAAACGGTGATTGTTGGGTCGTTACCTGACACTTCTTCTTCCGGAATGGCCCTCGCGTGCTTGTCCTGCGCGCGCCTTCTCACCAGCTCCGCTATGACTCCGTGCAGCTCCGCTAGCCTAGCGTCGTGAGCCCGTGCCGCGGCGGCCGCGCGCTGCCGCTCGGCCGCTAGCGCTCGCGCTAGGGCGTCGCGCTCCGCTTTTAGCGAAGACAGGTCGTCCGTGCGAGCGCTGCTTTGCGTCGCCACCTGGAAGGAGACCATATACACATCAGTATGTATAGCACGTAGAAAACTCAATAACAGTGACTTTTTTTAAATTATAAACGATAATAGACCGTCATTTGTCAAACGCCTACCACAGATGTATATCTGGCCACTATCTCGCCTGATGTTAAGCGAAGATGTGGCCGAAGATGGAGCACAGATCTTAAGGAAGTCGGCAGTGAGCTCTGATACTGAGCAGTGAGCTCTGATACTGAGCAGTGAGCTCTGACTGCTCAGACTGAGCAGTTGTCGTCTTCCTGAAGAGGAACTGAGACTCAGAACCGAGGATCTAAATTTTGTTTTATTTTTTTCATTTCCCAAGTCTTACCAACACTGTAAGGAAGGGAAAGATAGCACAACAGAGTACTGTATTCAAGATTTCAGTTTTTAATAAGAAATGAGATATTTACCACTTATTAGTTTTGTTATAAGTTCTGGATATTTCGCCACAGTTGCAAGCACAACGCTCACGAAGATGCGGGTAGGGTACGGTGATGTCATAACGGGCAGACTCCGGCACACGATCTGTGTCTCGGCTTCTTCTCGCGTATTTTATTTTCATCGCGATCATGGCGCTTGTAACAGTAGCGAAATATCCAAAACTCTAAATAAAATGATAATGTCTCATTTCTAAACCAAGTTCTAATACTGACAGCTGATCCACAAATGTAACCCACCAGTATCCCAGTCATTCCATTCTGCCCCGGTGCTGGCGGCGCCGTCACCGGCCTCAGACTTGAATACCGCCACGAAGACTCCCTCGAAATCTCTTCCTCGCCCACGTTGGGGCAGCACAAGTACCAGCTCCTACTCCTTCTCACTCCTGACGCACTATCTAGTTGAGTCAGCGGTAGTCTGCCGACTACTTCCAACTCTGCCAGCAATGGCTCCTTCTCTTTCGTCTCCGGCATGGGAAACGTTCCAGCAGTGGAGTAAGTCTCCCCCTTCCTGGAGTTCTCTGGAGTGTTGTACTCAGGCAAGCTCCACTGCCGATCTCTGAGCGGTGGGACTTCTCTGATTGGTCCATCGTTCACGACTTCATTTGATTCGACGTACTCGCTTAGCTCATCCGCGTTCAAGCCTTCTGATTGGTCAGGGTTCTTCCTTTTGAGACGTTCTAAGTCGGCGTAGTAGTAGGCGGTGGATCGTGGGGGTTCAGACGTGAGGGTCCTGGTGCCGGCCATGGTGGAACATTTTTGAAGAGAAGCCACTTTGGTGGACTCACATCTGTAGGTGGAGTAACTCCGGTCGCTCGGGGTTGTCATTTAGAAGTTTAGGACATTTTGTTCGCTGGCCCTAGATTTTTGTTGGTATTTAAATTAGTGGTTCATATTTCGAAGATTTCAGTGGATATTTGATGGCAGAATTTCTGTGTAGAATAGAAGACTATTTTGACAAACAGGAAAATAGACCTGAGTATGATCTAAATAAAGTTTACGGGGTCAGCGGGATTTTGTTGTTTTTGATTGAAGTTTTTTATGTAACTAGTTGCTGAGATGAGCAGGTCGTGCACCTAAAGGTAAGCTACACCCTGCCCTAACAACTGCTGCGCCACTCAAAAGTTTGTTTAGCTGAATCCTGCATAGCACTGTACCTACTGCGCTCGTCGCTGTGAGAAAATGGCTAAGTTTCATAATGGCCAATAATTTCACTTGAAACGAGAACATAGTAATGTTTGCACACCACTGCTTGGCGGTTAAAAATCTGGCATTGCGTGGTACTTCCTCATGATCAATTATTTGTAGAATTTGTCTGTAACTGTACTGTGTTATTCTGATTTTGTGTCGCTTTAGAAATGAGAAAATTTGAAATTGAGTCGAAAAAAGACTGTGGCAATATAGGACAAATCTTCCCAAAGCGGCCTCTTATACAAGAGGCCTTCAACCTATTCCAGAGATCTGTTAAAGTGACTCACATAACCGTAAAGATAAGCGACGTTCCCAAATCAGACAAATTGGGGACGATTGTGTAAAGTGGCGAGACGGTTTTAGCTCCGTGTCATTTAATACACGCCTCAGACAATGGTCAGACAGATGAATTAGCCACAGATGAAATGAAATGAAAAAAAAATGAAATAACTCTTTATTGAAACACACACAGATAATTAAGATACTAAGAATAAAAGCTTATTTATAGTGTAACAATTGGCGGTCTTATCGCTTAAAGCGATCTCTTCCAGACAACCGTGCAGGAGTGTATTGGAGTTCGAATTCCAACTCAATACAACACATTTTTAAAAGCTTTTATTTATCTTGCAATGTTTGGGTCAAATCTTGAATCAGAACCACTTCCTTTTATCCTGAGGAGTTTAAATTTTGTAAACTTGTCAAAGTCCGATGACAGTGTAATATTCATATTAATTTATTAATGCTCATACATATATTATTACAGACAGGTGTTAAAATAGTGTCATAAAGTATGCTATAAGTATGTACCCTGTAAGGGTGTTGCATAATGAGTGCACTTCTATTATAGGTCAATATTATTCAACATTCCAATTCTAATTAATAATAAGTATCTACAAATCTCTAATTATACAAATTTCTAATTAATAATAATACTATGGTGACAGCTGATGATGGGGACGGAAGGTGGGCGATGGAATTTCTTGACGGATAATCGTAAACTGCTAGTGTTTGGGCTCATTTTAATCTGCTCGCGGTTCCGATTACGATTATTTTAAAGTTTGTCTTGAAAAATACATTTTTCAACAAAATTTCTTATTTTTAATATAGAGACAGACCTCTAGGGTGTCCTGTATATCATAATGAGCACACTTCCTAACTACTCTCATCTAGCTGCTGCCAGCCACCCTGCGAAGATCGAACACTACCACGTAGCTTGAGGACGTCTCTTGGCGGAAATCGAACCCGCCGTCGATGATGTATGAGCTATGCCCAACCACTACACCATAGAGAATGCGAGAGATTACTTCATAATAAAAATCTCGCATTTTCCTAAAACCGACCGATTTCGTTGAACTGAAAATAGTATCATTCGCTCAGTTTTTAGTCTCATTTATGAGCGAATGCTCGCTAACAACTCGGAACGTTTGGTGAGAACACGGCTTCACGCCAAAATCCTTAATACAAAATGCCTGCGGCTTTTTGCTGAGCGTTACAAAAACCCAAGGGGTTACGCTTAATCAACAAGAATGTCCTAATTTTTGCGACGAATTCTGTAGCAAATACCTCAAGCCTTTTCAACATTGACAGAGCATTTTCGACTTTATCTTGATAGCATTAAGAACAACTTCCATGTAAATTCTTGCAGTAACATTTTCAAACTTACAAATAATCTATTTTCGACCTAATAACAGTCAAGTTAAGGTCGTTTCTTTTATGTTAAATATTGGAAGCAGTTCAGATCCTTTTGCAAAGTTACCGAGGAACTACTTTCCGCTTTATTTTCAGGTGGTTAAGGTTTATTTTAGAATGAGCGAACGAAACAACCTAAGGGAATGAGTGGAATAGATCTTTCGGTTTCGGCTATTTTCGGCATTGAATTTCGAGAAGTTTCTGGACTAAAGTTTGGGATGGACGCTAGGGACAAGACAGTTTGATTTGGTACAAGCTTTTAAGAAGTTCCGAAGTATAAATAATATATTTTGTGACGTCAGAAATGTATGTATCAAGTAAAAGAGAGATAGAAGCAAATTTCTGTTAACTAAAATTTAAATACCCTCGCCACAATAACCTATAAAAAGTAAAAAACTGCTGAACCGATTTTGATAAGACATGTCTAAGAACCACCGCTAGAAAACCTGCTTTCAAACAAAAACAGCATCCAAATCGGTTCCCCCGTTTAAGAGCTACGGTGCCAAACAGACAAACACATTGTGGTCAAACTTATAACAACCTTCCTTTTTGCGTCGGGGGTTAAAAAGGCGAAAGCTTTAACTCTCTCTTTCTAAATGCAGGAGAGGGAGATAGGAGAGAAAGTATAAGATAAATCTCAGATTGTAATAGAAGTTACCTTGATACTGGAACTTTCTATTTAAACAACTTCATTAAACGACTTCATGAAAAGTTATTTTTTTATGTTTGTTACTTCAGAACTGCTTCATTTATATCCGATTTGGAAAATTCTTTTTGCGTTGGGTTCAGTATAGTTACAAGGTGGTCCCATATAAATTTCATCGATGTTCGACCTTGGACTTTGAAGATACATCAGAATTGAGAGTGTATTAAAATTTAAGTCTGCTTTTATTTATTATTATTTACTGTATGTATCTATATAAATTGTTTATTTTCTTTACGTCTCTCACGTGCGTCACCAGAGCTTTGAGCTGAAAACCAGCGTTGTGGATTCATCCACAGCATTATGCTGAGTTCAGACGCGATTACTCCGCCAATTATGAATTGATTTTTATGATTCCATATAAATTTTATCGAAATTGATTCAGCGATTTAGAAATAATCCACAAAAACAAAAAGTATAGGTATAGTCTTGAAGTCGGTATTTGTTTTTTTCTAAAAACTAATTCTTATTGTTGCAAAGTTTTGTTGTTTTAGCATCCTTTCCGGCTTTTGACTAGGGTTTTCTGAATCTAGGGAACTAAAACTTAAGAGGACAACGTTTTTTTACGTAGCTACCCTAAAATATTTGTCTATCACCAAACATTATTCCAAGGCCGAATTTTAATCTGATTTTCGTACCCAACTTCGGCCCCGGTACATCCCTGATTGGTCAACTTTGCTTTATTAAGCCGCTAATTCGGTGAGACGCGAGGCTGAGGTCGGCAAACAATTAGATTGGGGTCGGGGCAAATGAAATTAAACTTTACCAGATGGCGACAGAGTTTATTTTGTGTAAATAGGTGCTTGGGCAGAAACTGCTATATATTCTGTGTTACTAGGTCAGCCCGATGATCGAAGAAAGCGAATATCTTGGGTTTGGAAAAATAAGATATATTTTTTTTAATTTTGTGTTCTGGCGTCTACTGGAAGAGTCAGCATTGGGAAGTACTACATTTTTGGTATATCATTATTTATTCAACCGTCAAGCAGTAGTGTGCAAACATAGAATAGATAACAAGTTATCAATTGTATCAATTTGACATTTAAAATTAGTTTTAACTTATAAGGCATTAACAATTATAAAAATGATTAATTTAAATAAAATAATGTAAAATTACAAAATTATGTCTTATAATTAAAATAAATTAAAATATTGTTTTGTGAATTGTATTGCACACCTTTAAATAGATTAGATTAGATAACGCTTCATTGTGACACAACAACATGAAATAATTACAAAACAATACTTAAAGATAAAGTGTCACAATGGGCGGTCTTATCGCTTATGGCGATCTCTTCCAGACAACCTTTGAATGGAGAGGACTCAATGAAACTGTGAGGGACGGTGGTGTTGTGTATAAAAAGAAACTAACCAGTACAAAATAATAATATTATATATACAGACTACATAATCATAATAATATATAATTAAATGTAAGTGTAATATAGGTACAAAGGTACCAAAAAAGAAGTACATATCATAATAAAGTAAAAAATAAATACATACATCTATATCATAAAATATATAAATAAATAAATACAAATATATATTCTATATTAAGTTAAATAGGTAAAATAAGGTACATTATATAATTGTAACACCTACAATTTAGTTAGCTGCGACTGCATCAAAAAAATTTTTTTTTTCGCTTAATAGATCCATGTTTGTGTACTATCTCGCCTGATGTGAAGCGATGATGTGGCCTAAGATGGAGCACATAGATCTAGAAGGTTCTCTGCACTTAACTATAAGTCATTGGTGCAGGGCCGAGTCGGGATTCGAACCCAAGTGCGTCGGATCGAAAGGCGCACGAGTCCCCGCTGAGCCACACTCGCTCTCAAATTACTCTAACTGTTCTCGCTATAATTAATACATACCTAAATTGTTAAATTACATAATGTAGGTTATTTTTAACCGACTTCAAAAAAGGAGAAGTGTTCCCATATACATTTCATCGATATGTGACCTTGGACTTCGAAAATACGTTGAAGTCGGGTTTTGTTTTTTTCTAAAAATAATTATTTGGCTAAGTTCAAGTTATATGTAACTAGCTATAAATTACTAAAAAAGCTGTGAATCTAAGAATAAATAAAACTTTTTATGAACAACTAACGTATATCAGTTATTCCGCAGCCAAGCAGTAGTGCGTAAGCATTAATGTGTTCCGGTTTGAGGGCATTGTAATCAGCGAAATTACTGGGCATATGAGACTTAATATGTGAAGTCTCGGGGTGAGGAGCCCAATGCAGTGCTACGCAGTGCCTTTATGGTATTAAAAGTTGTGGGTGGCACTGTAATTGTTATGGGCAGGCGTGGCGATTACAACCAGCGGAACGACCTGCTCGTCTCATTATGAAAACTGGTTTAGCCTCGTTTTAAAACATGATTGTGTAGCGGAAACAACCCGCTAGGATTTTCCGCTCACTGGATACCCAGTAAGGAGGAGTGATTCCATTCCTTTGCGTTTTGGTCATCCCTACGTGAGGAGGCAGCCAAGCGGAGCCGCGGTATCTGTATAATTAATATATGGAGCTAACTTCCGTTGCTGTTTAGATGACTGTTTAATAAGCTTTTCATTTATAATATGGATATAAATTTAAGATATGTTAAAGTGACTGACTCTTGTCTCATTGTTAACGGACTTCAAAAATGAAGAAGTACACTCCATCTACAAAAGTAGATTTGTTGTTCCCTAAGGAACCGTTCGTTTTTCCGGAATAAAAAGTCGTTCAGGACCTCGTTCAGGGCACAGAATATATAACAGCCTGCGGTAACCATACATACCAAATGTCATCAAAATCCGTTCAGTCTTTTATAATATTAACTAGATTATTCAGCCGCCAAGCAGTAGTGCGCAAACATTACTGTGTTCCGGCTTGAAGGGCATTGTAGCCAGCGAAATTACTGGGCATTATGAGACTCAACAGCTAATTGTCTCAGGGTGACGAGCGCAGTGCAGCGCCGCGCAGGATTTTGCAAAACAAAGTTTTGGGTGGTGCTGTTATTGTTATGGGCTGGCGTATTGCTTACCATCAGGCACACGACCAGCTCGTCTCGTCATTCAGTTACATAAAAAAAAAAATAGATTATTTTTATTGTTTAATTTTTTCATAATATTTTCCATTTTAACCGACTTCAAAAAAGGAGAAGGTTCTCTGTTCGATCGTATTTTTTTTAATGTTTGTTACCTTAGAACTCCGTCATTTATGAACCGATTTGGAAAATTCTTTTTGCGTTGGGTTCAGTATAACTACGAAGTGGTCCCATATACATTTCATTGATATGTGACCTTGGACTTCGAAGATACATTAAAGTCGGTTTTTGTTTTTTTCTAAAAATTAATTATTTGATGCATTTTTGTTATTTGACTTTTTTGTACTTTTTTATGAGCGGTTGTGCACTGGATTCAAAGTTCTACCGAGTTTAGTGCAGCGGTGCACAAGCGCTTAGTTGTGGCACAGATTAATGAATAGTTAGTGTTGGCAGCCAGCCAGCTTGCTACTGACGGCGGGCGGCGGCAATTAATGCCTCTAAGAAATACTTCACCGACGCATTCTATCCCGAACTATTCCAAATTACCAATCTAGTATTTATACTAAGGGTTAGGATTTATTTTTTTAATAGCGTTCTTAGTATTCATAGTTTTAGTTCTAATTAAATTCTTAGTATTTAAAATTCTGTATTATATTATTTTTAATTAGATAGAAAACATATTATAAACATACACCTGAGTAAACTGGGAGAAGCCACTGGCTCGTGAAACACAGTTTCGACTAGTTCGGGAGCCTATGGATTTAATACTTACCTTGTACATTGCATTATGTCACTAAAAATGATTTGATTTGATTTGATATATTTAACTATTAGCTTTTTCCCACGACTTCATCCGCGTGCCTTATTCGAGTCCATATTCGTATTTTCACAAGCTTTTTAACTTGCAATGTATGTATGTTTGGCCGGGTGGAATCTTGCAAGCTGAATTAGAACCACTTCATCTTATCCTACGGAGTTGAAATGTTGCATACTTGTCAAAGTCCGATGACAATGTAATATTATGTCAGCCAGCTGGGCCCTAATTCACTGTGGCAACTTGGCGGTGTCGTTTATCGACGTGACCTCGAAGCAAGGAATCGCCAAGTTGTCATAGTGAATTAGGGCCCTGATCTGACGATGGAGACGGAAGGTGGGCAAAGGAAGTTTTTCTTGATGGATAATCGTAAACTACAAGTGTTTGGGCTCATTTTAATCTTTTAAAGCGGTTTCGATAAAAAAATTGTTAAAAGCTTGTCTCAAAAAATATTTTTTTTAACAAAAAACTTATTCCAAAATCATGTTAGCAGGACCTCCCCAGTCTATGTACAGAATTGGGTCAACTCCATTATTATAATAGTATACACACAGAATACTATTACTAATATATATAGACTAGTATTTCGCCGCGTGCGCGAGCTGCTAAAGCAGCTCGCGTGGGGGGGTGGCCGCTGTTTTTTTTTAAAAGCTTCCTATCGATTACGGTTCTAAAGTTTTGTTTACCCTTTTTGTTCTGAAAACAAACTTTTGTATGGCGGCCATCTTGAAAAAAAGCTGGATTTCAAGTGATTGTGTGGCGTGCGCGAGCTGCTAAAGCAGCTCGCGTGGGGGGGTGTTTTGCTTTTTAATAAAAGCTCCCTATCGATTACGGTTCTAAAGTTATTTAAGTTCAGTTGTTCTGAAAAAAAGGCTTTTGTATGGCGGCCATCTTGAAAAATGGCGGAATCCAAGTAATTTTGTGGCGTGCGCGAGCTGCTAAAGCAGCTCGCGTGGAGGGGTGTTGCTTTTTTTATATAGACGCTTCCTATCGACTACGGTTCAAAAGTTTTGTTTGGCTTATTTTTCCGGAAAAAAATCTTTTGTATGGCAGCCATCTTGAAAAATGGCGAAATCCAAAATTTTTTTTCATAGTCGTAATCTACGACCCAGAAAACCCCCCGATGCGAAATTTAAGTCGGATCGGAGCAACTTTCAAAATGGCTGCCATTTTTTTTTCTTTTTTTTTAATTTTTCCAACTTTTTCAAATTTCCCCCATGGCCCTCTATGACATTTGGTCGAGCACCCTATACCTATCTCTTACCATTCAAAAGCTATTAACATTTTTATTTTGTATGGCGGCCATGTTTTTTTGTATGGCGGCCATCTTTTTTTTCAAATTTTCAAAATTGGCCCAAGGTTTGGGGCATATTTAGTTCAAGCGGTACCCCCATCCGATTTATAGTTTCCGAGATCCCCTGAGCAGTTCCATCTCGGAGACACCTTTCCATGGATTTCGGATTTTTCTGGTTGGTTTCAAAACACCCTCTATCCAACGGTACCAAACACTACCCCCCACCATAACGGCAAGTCGGAGATCAATTCTGTCAATATGTCAGTCAGTCAGTCAGTCAGTCAGTCAGTGGTCTTCCAGTTTTATATTATATTAATTAATTAATATTTTTATTCATTTTATTTTTTTACATGTATTTTTTTTGTATAATTTACAACTATCTTTTTATACAAATTTTACAAAATCATACACCCCACTCCGTTTCTTTGACCATTTTTTGTTCACTGCGTTTAGTTGTAGAGTTCGTTTGGCCACCTTTCTATGTAATTGAGTGAGGGTCTCGTCACGTACGAGCAGTTCGTTCGCCTGATGGTAAGCAACACACCTGCCCATAAACATGTCCCATAACATTTGAAGCACCGCCCAGAACCTTGCAGGCCTCCTGGTTCCATAATCAGATATTTGGGTAAAAGCTTGCAAAAGCACAGAATACTAAGGGACAGAAGCATCACTCCGCAAAGAAATTTAAACAAATAGCGACTCTTGCTATGACGCAATAGAATTCAATTCAGCTCGCGTAGCGCTGCATACCTACCAGTCATATTAACGTACAGAGCGCCTCTCTTTCTATCGCGCCGCTCTTATCTCTTCTAACGCGGCACGTGTAACGACGCGTGACCCGCCGTCGGTGTCCGGCTATGTTGTAGCTTCGTACCTACAGTGCGGAGTGCGCTAGGCCTGCTATAAGCTATACCACGCTATACCTAAGTCATTGGTACTGGGCGGGGCACGTGGTTTGCATGTATCCGGAGAGGTGAACAAGAATCGTCACTCAATGGGAGCCTCAAGACGGGCGGAGACGACGTGGCCGGCCGAGGAAAAGGTGGCGTGATGATCTCGAACCCTACCGACCCGCATGGATGGAAATAGCTAGGGACAGAGATGTTTGGAAGGAGATGGGGGAGACCTTTGCCCAGCAGTGTGACACAATAGGTTGATATAATAATAATATAATAAGTCATTGGTGCACGTCGGGATTCGAACTCAGGTGCGTCGTATCGTACATCGCACAAGTCACCGCTCGGCCAGCGCTCTAGCTAGAAAAAGGATGCCCGGCCGCTATACATAGGACGACAGGTCTTTTAGAAGATAGTAATCAAATTCCAATACCTATTACCTACGTAACGTGCTTTGACTGGAGGGGAGATGGGAAGGGAAGGGGAAGGGGTAATACAATCGTAGCTACTTGCCAGTAGTGTTGCCAGGTGCAGTGTGTCAAATTTCGGAAAGAAGGTTAGATAGGTTTAATTAAAAGGTTATAAATTAGAAGGTAAAATACTTGGGATTTTGGTTTTCAAATGAGCACAAAAAAAACCGGTCAAGTGCGAGTCGGACTCGCGCACGAAGGGTTTCCGTACCATTACCTATAAAAACGGCAAAAAAATTATGTGTATTCTGTTTTTTAGTAATTTTTAGTTGTTATAGCGGCAACAGAAATACATCATCTGTGAAAATTTCAACTGTCTAACCATCACGGTTCATGAGATACAGCTGGTGAAAGACGGACAGACAGACGCACGGACAGCGGAGTCTTAGTAATAGGGTCCCGTTTTACCCTTTGGGTACGGAACCTTAAAAAACAGGTTTTTGTGAATACTCTATTTTTATCGGATGGTTAGTTTTTATGTTACCATTGGTCAGTATAAGAAACTAAACAAATAAAATTCAAACAAACTAGATAAACTTCTTTAAAATAAAGCAACTTTAATTTCAAACCGAACCGTTTCGACTGATAAATGAAATCAAACACATGTACCTCCCCACTTCTGCAAATGCAAGTATCTTTTATCAAAGCTATCGAAAGTACAGACTAAGAAGGTAAGTGAAAAATCGCGATATTTGTCGTCCCGAACTAGGGTATTTTTAAGTACCTGACTGCCGAGACGAGCTGGTCGTTTGCCTGATGGTAAGCAATACGCCAGCCCATAACAGTAACAGCACCACCCAGAACTTTGTTTTGCAAAACCCTGCGCGGCGCTTCACTGCGCTCGTCACCCTGTGACAATTAGTTGTTGAGTCTCATAATGCCCAGTAATTTCGCTGACCACAGTGCTCTTCAAACCGGAACACAGTAATGCTTGCGCACTACTGCTTGGCGGCTGAATAACTGACAAAGCTGTCGTACCCACCCAGACGGCCTCCCGCATACGAGAAACCTACCACCAGGGTGTATCGGGACGTGTCACCAGACCCCTGAAAATCGAGACGTCCCGCGCAAATCGGGACACCTGGCAACATTACTTGCCACCCTGTACCCCTGTGCGGTGTTAAGGGAGAAAAGAAATGCGGAATAGTGCGGATACACGACTAAACGTGGTCCCTCTTATGCGGCAGCCCGTCTGGATAGGTTCCACTTTGCGAGTTATTCTGCCACCAAGCAGTAGTGCGCAAGCAGCAAAACAAAGTTCTGGCTGGCGCTGTTACTGTTATGGGCAGGTGTGTTGCTTACCATCAGGCAAACGACCAGCTCCTCTTATCATATCTGTGGTCTTATCATCCAGCTATATAAAAGGAGTGGAACGCATTACCAACGTCTCTGTTTCCTGACAACTACAACCTGGGTCTTCAAATCGAGGGTGAACAGGTCTTCTAGGTAAGCGTGTTACATCTTAGACCACATCGTCGCTTACCACGAGGTGAGATAGTGGTCAAACGCAAGACTATACAATAAAAAAAATAAAAATAAAAAAGCTAGTAAGACAGATTTGTCATATAAAATTAGACTAGCCCAGCGGCTGGTTCTAACAACTGATGAAACTGGTTTTCAACATTGCAGTACCAAGCACGCCCCCCGCTTGTCGCTCGCACCCCACCCGGGGGGTAGCTACCCTAATCCCGGGGGGCGGGGGCGACCTTGACCGCTGACGGCAAACAGATTGTTATAGTGCCATACTTTAATGAGTTTTTTTCTATTTTTGTATTATATTTTGTAGTTTATATAAATAAATTTTTATTTTTTTATTTCAGCTATAGTTTTGTCCAAAGTAATATCAGTTAAAGGCCCTGTACTAATTCTTATCATTTCGCTTATTCTCATTCATCAACATCACGTTCCCACTGCTGGGACACGGACCTTCTCTCATAGAGAGAATAAGGGCCTAATCCGCCACGCTAGCCCAGATTTTGGTGGATGTCACATATCCTTGAATTTTTGTGAATAACTCTTGGACATGCCGGTTTCCTCTCAATAGTTTCCTTCACCGTTTTTAGAGCGAATGTTGAATCCGCGCATAACTTAAGAAAGTCAGTGGTGCGGAGACAGCGGGATTCGAACTCGGGTGCGTCGGATCGAAAGTCGCACGTGCTCCCAGTGAGCCAGACTCGCTCATTTTTATTCTCATTATACATGATTATATGACTAACGTTGTGATGGGGTTAAGAACGTGTTTTATCTACGTTGTAAGACTTACCTAACGCTTACTCATGCGAGATAATCTTTTTAGGGTTCCGTACCCAAAGGGTAAAACGGGACCCTATTACTAAGACTCCGCTGTCCGTCCGTCTGTCTATCTGTCCGTCTGTCACCAGGCTGTATCTCATGAACCGTGATAATTGGACAGTTGAAATTTTCACAGATGATGTATTTCTGTTGCCGCTATAACAACAATACTAAGAAACAGAATAAAACAATATTTAAGAGGGCTTCCATAAAACTAACGTATTTTTTTGCCGTTTTTATAGATAATGTTACTGTTAGGATGGCACTCCGTGGGTCCTTTTAAATAAAATCACTTTTTGATACTGCTGGTGTTTATTCCTGAGACTAAGTAGGTACCAAAAATTTGAATCGACTAATGTAAAAAATGATTATATAAAACCTCGGGTGCAATACGCGGCCGCGAGGGGGTTACTGCTTAGTTGCAGTAATTTACTTAGCCTAGTTTATTGACCTCGGTTATAACAGTACGAAACCCTTCGTGCGCGAGTCCGACTCGCACTTGGCCGTTTTTTTTTTGTAAAATATTATAGTTACTTCGTATTTAAAGCTCTGGGTGGCACTGCATCTGTTATATGTGCAAGCATTTGCTTACCATCAGGCAAAAGACTTGCTTATCTCATCACTCGGTTCCATAAAAAAATTAAGAGGTCGTTTACTTAAAAAAAAATTCAACATATCGCTAAACCTATAAAAATAAACACAGCAGCGCATTGTTTCATAACCTCACCCGAGAGTACTTCGCTAGAAGTATTTTTGAATGAGGTCAACTCCACTTAATATTGATTCCATACCGCTAGCTAGCAACGCGGCTTCGCTTGCGTCGTCCCGAACAACCCGTTAAAGAAGAATATAATACATTTTTACAAGCTTTTTAACCGACTTCAAAAAGAGAAGGTTCTTTGTTCGATAGTATTTTTTTTTTAATGTTTGTTATATCAGAACTCCCGTCATTTATGAACCGAATTGGAAAATAATTCTTTTTGCGTTGGGTTCAGTGTAGCTACGAAGTGGTCCCATATACATTTAATCGATATTTGACCTTGGACTTCGAAGATACATTGAAGTCGGTTTTTTTTTTTGAAAATAAATTATATTTAACTTGCAATGTATGTTTGTCCGGGTGGAATCTTGCAAGCTGAATCAGAGCCACTTCCTCTTATCCTACGAGTTGAAATGTTGCATACTTGTCAAAGTCCGATGACAATGCAATATTATGGTGACAGCTGATCGGATGATGGAGACGGAATCACAAACATAGTTCTGGCCCCTAACTATGATTCCCTGTATCTAGGGAACCAGGCACTACTAGGGCCATCCCACAACACAGATACTAAACAAATAGGTACCTTCTTGCGCTTTTTTTCTGTGCACAAATATTTATCCCTTAGCGAGAATCAAACCAGCAGTGAGGATTAAAGCAATGATGAGGTTTAAGCTGCCCTGCTCAGCCACTGCGCCATAGAGGCTATCAGATGTAACAATCACAAGTACGAAGGTCAAGGGTTCCTCCGGCGCGGTGGTGGAAGGACTAACTACAGGGGGAGGCTGGATCGATACGGAGGCTCAGGTACCTAGGTATATATAGAATAGGCTAGGATTTGAAGGCGGGTGTTGTAACAAGATGTCAGATTAAACAAAGATCTCAGGGCGATCATGTATCTTTTATTTAAATCAATTTCAATAAGAAACCAGTTTCGATGATGGTTTTGCGATCACGTAACCCGTTTGTTGCAATCAAACGTCAACGAAAGCTCCATTGAAATAAAAATACGTTTAGACAAACGTATTTTTATACGTTTAAACAAAGTTTATATCGATATATAAACTTTAGACAAAAGAGCCGTATTACACAGTAAAAATGAATTGATAGGGCGTATACATAACGATTCATAGCACAATCTCGCTTTGTAAATTTGTCGAGTAACCCCGTTTCACATTGGAAGTTATCGATAGGAGCACATTGAAATCGAGACATAAAAAGTTACGTGATCGCATTTTATCGATTGAATTAAATTTCTATTGCACGTAGGTTCGCAACATGCGACGTTTGCAACAGACTTACGTGATCGCCCTGCATGTTATAATAGTATACATTAAGTTTTAATTTAATTACAAACAACAAAGGGACGACCCAGTTGTTACCGTAGTCCCGCGGTTGAGTGCCGGCTACCGTCCGTCTCACAAACTGCCGTCGTTTATTCCGGGACAGTTGCATTGCGACATCTTTTATTTCGTTGGCTGCTAAATGGAGATGGCCTTTTATTAGGGTTCCGTACCCAAAGGGTAAAACGGGACCCTATTACTAAGACTCCGCTGTCCGTCCGTCTGTCTGTCTGTCCGTCTGTCATCAGGCTGTATCTCATGAACCGTGATAGTTAGACAAATGACATTTTCACAGATGATGTATTTATGTTGCCGCTATAACAACAAATACTAAAAAATATAATAAAATAAATATTTAAGGGGGCTCCCATACAACAAACGTGATTTTTTGTGCCGTTTTTATAGATAATGGTACGGAACCCTTCGTGCGCGAGTCCGACTCGCACTTGGCCGGTTTTATGATGAAATGGGCTTACTCGCCTGATGGTAAGCGTGGAGCACGTTTGCCCATGAGGTACCTATTCACTCTTGTATCATATTGTATTTATAAGTACACCACCGTCTTTTGTTGTATCACAAATCCATTCAAAGGTTATATTCAAAGATTGTCTGGAAGAGATCGCTTATTAGCGATAAGACCGCCAATTTTACTATTTTTATTTGTTTTTGTTATTGTTGTACAATAAAGTGTCATCAATCAATCAATATTAAGTACTATTATTATTATTTTTATATTTTAATACATATATGTTTGTGTACTATCTCGCCTGATGTGAAGCGATGATGTGGCCCAAGGTGGAGCACATACATCTAGGGAGAGACGGCAGTTGAGCGGCTGCTCAGACCCGTCTCCCCAAATTTATTTTATTTAATCTTTATTTCAGGCAACATTAAAGTAAGTTACAGATGTTATTTACTTATTCTACGGCCCATATAAATATATACCTTAGAACTAACATACATACAATTTAACCGACCTCTATAAGGAGAAGATTCTATTCGATTGTATTTTTTTTTATGTTTGTTATCTCAGAACTCCGTCATTTATGAACCGATTTGGAAAATGGATTTTACTTTTTTCGTTGGGTTCAGTATAGCTACGAAGTGGTCCCATATAAATTTCATCGATATTTGACCTTGGACTTCAAAGATACATTGAAGTCGGTTTTTGTTTATTTTTTCTAAAAATTATATATATTAAAAATATTTATGTGACACGTTATATTAATGGGACTACCGACGCGCCCTGGCGTCGCACGACTACACTTTTAAAGAAAGACGATCCAACACCCATCTGACGCCTAATTGGTCGGCAGTTGTACCGCTATCTAGGACAGTCGCTAGTTGCCACGTCTCTGTTTGCAGTCGCACGCTTGCGTAAAGGGAACGCACTAAACTGTCTAAATGGATGGCAGACTACTCGTTAACGGAGTAGGTATACCTATCTATGTCTACTGTCTTACGTCTTAACAAGCCTAGCGCACTCCGCACTGTAGGTACGAAGCTACAAGTACATAGCCGGACACCGACGGCGGGTCGCGCGTCGTTACACGTGCCGCGTCAGAAGAGATAAGAGCGGCGCGATAGAAAGAGACGCGCTCTGTAGGTTAATATGACTGGTAGGTATGCAGCGCTACGCGAGCTGAATTGAATTTTATTGCGTCATAGCAAGAGTCGCTATTTGTTTGAATTTCTTTGCGGAGTGATGCTTCTGTCCCTTAGTATTTTGTGGTCTTAGTAGCCAACTGACACATAATATTGTCAAAAAAACAAAATATTGTAACAAAAGTTCTAAACTAAGTGTACGTTTTATCAAACAAAAAAACCGACTTCAATGTATCTTCGAAGTCCAAGGTCAAATATCGATGAAGTTTATATGGGACCACTTCGTAGCTATACTGAACCCAACGCAAAAAGAAATATCCATTTTCTAAATCGGTTCATAAATAACGGAGTTCTGAGGTAACAAACATAAAAATAATACAATCGAATAGAGAACCTTTTCCTTTTTTGAAGTCGGTTAAAAATGCCCCTCAGTTTCTTGCCGTATCTTCTGAGTAGTGGTTCTTTTTCCGATACGGTGAGAGTCATTGTAATAATTGACGTTCATAAGTGCGTCTGTGACCACAAAACTGAAAAATGAAAATTTGAACTTTGCCGAGACTACCTAGAACTTTTCTTCTGTGCCGAGACTAACAAAAAAACAAGGATTTTGCATATAATATATCAAACATGACAAAAAAGGCAGACATTTGTTTCGTGTCTGGGTGTTGTGGGACCATAGTCCTCATCCCTGATGCAGGGAATCTTAGTCAAGGGCCAGGAGTATTGTATGTGATCGTTGGGCGTATTTATCCTACTAATGTTATAAACGCGAAAGTTTGTAAGAATGTATGGATGTTTGGATGTATGTTTGTTACTCTTTCACGCAAAAACTACCAAACCAACTTTGATGAAATTTGGTATGTAGGTACTTTATGATTTGGAATAGCACATAACCTACTTTTGATCCCGGGAAACCGCTGGTTTATTATATATTTTTTTAACTAGACAAAAGCCTTTGGCTTAGCCATAGTGCCTGTTATAGGTAGGAAAGGTAGGTAGAGGGTGTCTAGTGACGTCACATCGCACGTTCCCCTATCTGTTTACTGCGTTTTATGGTCGAGACGAGACGGCGGCGGCGGCGGCGCACTGGATCGGGAATACCTAGGCGATGTCAATTTATAGCTATCACTAGCTGTGCCCCGCGGCTTCATCCACGGTATCGCGGGGAAATAATTAATTTTTAGAAAAAAAAAACAAACATCGACTTCAATGTATTTACGAAGTCCAAGGTCACATATCGATGAAATGTATATGGGACCACTTCGTAGCTATACTGAACTCGACGCAAAAAGAATTTTTCAAATCGGTTCTAAAATGACGGAGATCTGAGGTAACAAACATTAAAAAGAAATACAATCGAACGGAGAACCTCCTCCTTTTTTGAAGTCGGTTAATAAGTAGCCTATGTGTTAATGCCAGGGATAAGCTTCAGCCATTCTGAATTTCACTCAAATCCTTACAGCCATTATTATATTTTGAAGAAGTAACACACACACTAACATACAAACATTTGCATATATAATATTAGCAGCATTACGGAACAAAGAGAGGAGATAATTTAATTAAATAAGGGCAAAAATACACCCTAATCTTGAAGTCAGTAGTGGTTTCTAGGTTCACATCCTAACATAATGCCTACAATAATTTGAAGTAGTCCTATCGCATAAAAAAAATCTGTCAGACAACCATTGGATATATAGTAGAACTAGTATAAAGCATTATTTGTCTTTTGTCCGGGTTTTGGATGACCATGGTCTTTACTTAGAGCTATGCAAATAAAAATAAACATTTTTTTTTTTATAACATGATAACATTTTTGTCTCTGGTTTTTTTTTTTACGCTTAATAGATCTATGTTTGGCCACTATCTGGCCTGATGTGAAGCGATGATGTGGCCTAAGATGGAGCACATAGATCTAGAGAGAGACGGCAGTTGAGCGGCTGCTCAGACCCGTCTCTCCGATGGTTCACGGAACATCATCTCGAAACACGACTAGGTCGTTTGACGGCCTGGCTTTGTTCGGTGGGTGGTATTACAACCACGGCCAGAGCCTACCGTGCGTGCAAAATCTGCACTTAACTATAAGTCATTGGTGCAGGGCCGAGTCGGAATTCGAACCCAGGTGCGTCTGATCGAAAAGCGCATGAGTTCCCACTGAGCCACACTCGCTCTTAAAAGCTCTGGTTCGTGCTAAGGGGCCAGAAACAAACAGTAAAAGAAAACTAAGAGAAATTCAAGTCTCCAGTTTGTATGTCAACGAAAACACAAGTTCAGTGATTGATCGCCACAACACAAAGATTGAGGAACTTTTTGTCGTCTCAAGTTTGGTAAATGTTTATATTATAGTTAAAAGAATGTACTTTATATATACTATATAAACTTGAGAACCGGGATGTTTATCATGTTTTTGATTTATCTTGAGGGTCATATTATATAATATTTCAGTTGCAAATGGTTATGAACCCCTCCCGATCAGAATGTCTAAGCGTCCAACAGTGTGAAACGTACATGAGGAGTATGCCTAATTATCTGCCAAGTAGCCAACTGGCACATAAAAACATAATATTGTCCAAATCAAACATAAAATGTTGTAACAAAAGTTCTTAAAAAAAACGCCCCTCAGTTTCTTGCCGTATCTTCTGAGTAGTGGTTCTTTTTCCAATACGGAAGGTAGAGTCATTGTAATAATTGACGTTCATAAGTGCGTCTATGATGCGAAAACTGAATAAGGAACTTTTGAACTTTGAACATATTTTTGGTTCATGAATTCCTCAAATCATGGAACACCTGCTCAACAAGCCACCGTTTTTATTTTTTAAAAGGTACGAGACTAGGAATAAACAGCCAGTTTTTACGACAGTTTAAAGACTGGTCGCCAGACAACGTCGCCGAGGCCGACCTAGAAAAAGATGGCGAGATGATCTTGAAGCACACCAAGAAAATTGGTATGAGGTGGTGTAGGAGCGAGACAGGTGGAAGGAATTGGGGGAGGCCTTTGACCAGCAGTGGGACAGTATAGGACAGTAAAAAAAAAAGACATCGTAAATTGGATAGCTACATAGTTATGTAGTAAATTTAAACATATAATTTGCACAGATTTTTAAATGTAGATATTTGTTCAAGGTGAAAACTTTACATAGTAGGTACCCAAGTACAGTACAGTACTTAGTTAAATTGTGAATGAAAATATACATAAACATAAATGTGGCTAATTTCAGTAGAGAGGCATGTATGTAGAAGTAATTATTAAGATTTTTATGAAGTGTTTCACTATATCGTGTTGTAATACCAATGTATTAGCAAAAGATCGCAGGAACATAGATTTAGTTTATTTGGCTTTACTTACATTTTTACATCTACGACCTGCGACCAACAGCTGTTCATGTCATGACCCAATAACAATTAGAAAGTTGCTCATACCTTTCAAGTAAAAAATAACAAAGGAATTAAGAAAGTTAACAATTTGTTTTTGGGAAAATCTGAGATTCTGCGTTCGAAATAAAAACCACCAAGATTCGAATAATGAAAACAAAAATCCAATCCTGCCGGTCTGTGACGTCACACTGCACTATTCAACTGGGTCACTCTTATTTTTCACGTTTTCACTTTGAAATCACAACACAAGTCGATTAAGAACGCACGGAATCCAATTTCGATGAAAGATTATCGATTGGAAGCTATTTTCGGACGCGATATTCAGTTTTCCGACGGCTATTTTGTTATTTTTGT